>CM048062.1:0-130286 GCA_026262225.1 Inosperma sp. D86
TGTGCCTTTGGTTTAAATTTTTATTTCTATTATTATTATAAATAAAAATAGAAAGTCAAAAGCAAAGGGGATAAATAAAAATAGAAACCTGAGCCTTTTTATCTTTATTCCCTTGCTTTTGTCCGAAGGGCTTCTTTATTTTTATCTCTTTTGCCTTTGGTTTTAATTTTTATTTCTATTATTATTATAAATAAAAATAGAAAGTCAAAAGCAAAAGAAATAAAGATACAAAAAAATCAAGGGCAAAAGGATACAAATAAAGAAAAAAAGGCAAAGGCTAAATAGAGATAAAAACGAAGCTAGGCCCTTGTCTTTAATTTTATCCTTTTGGGCTGGCGAAACAAGCACTCTATTTTTTATTTTTTTTTTCTCTATTTATATATAAATAAAAATAGAAAAAGGATGTCTCTATTTTTATCTTTTTAAGTCTTTATTTATATCTTAATAAAGATAAAAACGAAGCAACTCTATTTTTTTGTAGCGAAGCAACTCTATTTATATATAGATACAAAATAGAGAAGATAAAAATAGCTTTTGCCTAACGAACCAAGCTTATTTTTGCCTAGCTTCGCTTGCGGTTTTATTCTTTAATATTAAAAATATATAATTAAAGAAAGCCTGCGAAGTCGCTCTATTTTTTATCTATATACAAATAGAGATAAAATTTTGAGAACAAAAGCAAGGGGCAGGCAATCCCCCGAAAGAGAAAATAGAGAAAAAAAACGAAGCTTGGTTAGCTAGAGATGGTTTCAATCTACTTTATAAAAATATATTGGCTGCAGCAAAAGCGAAAATTAAAAAGTTTCGGTAGGTAAAAAAAGATATAAACATTTGCAAGATACTTGCAACAAATAATACTATTGGATAAAAATAATTTAATTTTTTTTTATTTCATTAAAAAAAAATATTATATTTTTTTGGATTTAGATACTGCTAAGTCTATTAAAGTATTTTCACTCAATCCTATTACTGGTACTATTATTAAGAACCAAGCAAAATAAAATGCAGTAGATAATTGACCTATTTCAACATAAGGAGTATTAGGATGTTGAGAACCTATCCACATTAAAATAAAGAAATTTACTACAAAAAACCAAAATGCTAATTTCATAGCTGGTCTAAAAACCATTCCTCTAATTCTAGATAGATCTGTTATAGGTAAGATTAATAAAATTAATAAAGAACCAAACATAGCTAAAACTCCTAATAATTTATTTGGAATAGATCTTAAAATAGCATAGTATGGTAAAAGATACCATTCAGGAACAATAGATGGAGGAGTTACCATAGGGTCAGCTGGTATATAGTTATCAGAATGTCCTAATAAATTAGGATAAAAGAAAACTAAAATAGATAATACTAAAAGGAAAGCAAAAATTGTTACTAAATCTTTAAAAATAAAATAAGGATGGAAAGCATATCTATCCCCACTAGCAGTAACTCCGTTAGGGTTATTAGAGCCATGTTCATGTAGCTTTTATTTGCTAATCTAAATTTAATTTATACATCATATCTTTATGCATATGATCTAGTACCAAAGATCTAACCAAGGGCAATTGAATTTTGGAGATGTATAAAGTATACTGAGATTTTTTTCTATTTGAAATATTAATTGTTGCTTTAATAGATAAATTTTTATCTAATGCTTCTATTAATAAAAATAAATCTTCTTTAGATAAAGCATTAGTATGGAAATTTATACCCACACCTGTAAAACTTCCATCATCCATAATCCAATAAGCTAGACTTACCGCTGTAAGAAATTCAGCTATGTTTTTAGGAATGATTTTTTTTCCATCTTTTTTATCTCTATTTATATATAGATAAAAATAGAGAAAATAGAAAATTTCATATAAATGATTAAAACAAGGTAAAGCTAAAGTAGAAAAACTTAGATTAAATCTAGATTTACCTGTTTTTTTATCTATAATTTCTGAAACAGAAGGAGGTGTTGAAACAAATTCTTGATATAGACTATACAAATGGACTTTAAATTTAAAAAATTTAAAGAGATCCTTGTCTTCTCTATTTTTATCTAAATAGAGATAAAAAAAAAAACAACTCTAGTATTAGCTTTACTAGAAAATCTTCTCATATAAGCATCTCCTAGAATATTTCCTACTAGAACTTGTTTTAAATAAGGATCTAATTTAAATTTAGCTCTTTCTTCTTTACTAATTCTTTTTCTTAAATTAATGGAAATAGAATGAAATAATCTAGCAATAAATTTAAAATTTTGCAATTACTGTATACTTTTCAGTATATTTTGGACTATATCTTCACCCTATTATTGGGTGTCAAGCGTGTAGTCTCTGAGGATCTTACTCAACTTAAAAAAAAAAATAATTTTTTTGGTTTCCTACTGATTGTCCATTGTAATATATCTTGAATTTTTACTCATTTAAGTATCAAGAGCTTTAGGAGTTTCCAGTATATAGCTTGATGCTAATATATTAATTCTAATATAAAGGCCCTACATAGAGCTATTAAATGTGCTACCACTAAAGCTGCTAATAAAAAAGGAAGCAGATAATGTAATGAAAAAAATCTATTTAAAGTAGCATTAGATACTGAAAATCCACCCCATATTACAAATTTATTAATGATATAAAATTTAATTATATTTTCATTGTCTCACGGCAATGTTTAGACTATGTATTCAACCTAATTATATTAAAAAAAAGGTCGCAGGGTTTTCGTGTTGAGCTTATTGTTGGTATACCTCACTCATTAGCCGTTGAACGTCCTTGATCTTTTGTTCTTTGTCTGTATCAATAAAGATAAAAACTCGAAGACTTGTCTCTATTTTTATCTAATTTTTATTTATATTTTTATAAAAAATAAAAATAGAAATAGAGATAAAAACAAAGGCAAGAGTCGAAAGGCTATTATTTAAACCTTATACCGAATCAAGTTTCGCTGCAAATTGTCTTAATAGGGTAATTATTTTTATTAAATTAAGATATTTTTGCAATTTTCCCCGTTTGCCAATAAAACATTACTGTTTTAAGGAGCCTCTGTCACAAAAATTTTTCTATTATTCTTGAGGAAATTTAAGATTATTATATCGATAATTGTTTTTTAAATTAGAAATCCATTTTAAGTATTGAATATATTTTAAACCTATTAAAGTAAATAGAGAAAAAAAAATAAAAATAGAGTGCTTGCTTCGCCAGCCCAAAAGGATACAAATAAAGACTGTAGTAAATCCAACTAACCAATTAAAAAAAAAGATAAATTAACATAATCTAAAGCTGTTTGAGGTAATATAAAAACTGTAGGTATATTAAAATTTTTTCCATTTCTTTGTATTATATTACTAGCTTTATACGAAGTACGGAGAATTGTTATCAACCTCTTTATTGGTAAATAGAGATAACATATTGAAATTATTATTATCCTTCGGAACTAAAGCCATACAGGCAGAGCTAAAAAGTTTAATACCATTTATAAGTATAAACATAATTAAATCAAATTGAGTTCTTCGAGTTTCAGTTAAAAAGAATATACCCTTTTGCCCTTGGTTTAGTTTCTATTTTTATTTAATAGAAATAAAAAGTAAAAAGCAAGGGATAGTATAAAAATAAAGGAAAAATAATTTCTTGTGCGAAGCAATCTGTTCTATTTATTGTTAAACTACAAATTGGATTTTTATAATCTCGATATATATTTAATTTACCTAATTTTAATATAGATTGAATATATTCTAAAGTAGACAGATCTTCTAATTGTAGAACAATTTTCAATTTAATAGTTATAAATTCTTTTTTTGTTTTAGTTATTTGAAAATAACCATCTCCATCTATAAAATCTGCTAAAAAAGCTAAATTTTGATAAGGTATAGATAAGTATTCTTTCTTATCTATTATTTTTTTTGTCCTTTTTTTATTGCATATTTACTAATTGTTCCTATAAAAGGAAAAAGTGCTTAAATTGTAGTAGCGGAGCAAGCCTTTATAGAATAAGAACTAAAAATTTATGTGACGTTTTTTAACTCAACAATATCTTGCCCAAAAACTGGTATAGCAGATAAAAGATTAGTAATAACAGTTGCCAATATTATAAATCATCAACACTAGCTTTCTTCTCTATTTTTATCTTCTTGCCCCTTGCTTTTGTCCTATTCTCTATTTTTATCTAAATAGAGATAAAAAAAAAGCAAAGGCAAAAGGAAGCTAGTCGTCGTATGGCTATCTTATTGCCGTTGATAACTAACTTAGTCCTCTTTATTTTTATATCTCTCTAGGTTATCCGAAAAAAGGGCCTTGGTTTTATAGTTTTTTTAGCGAAGCTACTCTATTTTTATCTTCTCTATTTTTATCTTCTCTATTTTTATCTCTTTTGCCCTTGGTTTAGTTTCTATTTTTTTTTATCTCTATTTATATATAGATAAAAGAAAATAGAAATAAAAAGTAAAAAGCAAGGGAAATAGAGATAAAAAAAAAATAGAGTAGCTTCGCTAAAAAAAACATAAAGATAAAAATAAAACATAAATACTCTTTTTGCTTTTGCTTTTAAGTCTCTATCTTTATTGTTTTTATTGTTTTATTTTTAAATATAAAAACAATAAAGACTAAATTTTTATATAGATAAAAAAATAGTTGGTGTATTAATAACTACTACTATAAATAAAAACTAAAAATGATAAAATAGCCATCCTTTATTTATTTTTATATAAATAAATATAAAAACGGAGAAGCAAGCCTGAGAGCAATCGGCCCCGAAAGAGACAAAGCTAGAGTTGCGAAGCTAGTGGAAATACTTAAGATATAAAAAAGTAAAAAAAAAAATAAAGATAAAATTAAGAAAAAGCAGAACTCAAGTTGGATGAGTCATGTACTCATAACAAAATTAAATAATTTACTGGTATAAGTTATGAGCTTTGTGTGTAAAGTTATATCCTTTACAATAAATCCGACTGTACATTAAGCACCATTCCAGGTGCCCAACAGTGACCCAGTCTGTAGCGATTGAATGATCAACCGAGGGTCTGAATATTGAATTTATATCTTTGACCATTTTCACTGTCATAGCCAAACCCTAAATTGCACATAGATAGGGTTCAATACTACCGTCGTAGTATTTTATTGTAGAAATCTTTGCTTTTATCTCCTTCCTCTTTGGGCGAAGCACTCTATTTTTATCTTTGCCCCTTGCTTTTGTCCTAATCTTTATTTTTTTATTACTCTATTTTTATCTATATATAAATAGATAAGATAAAAATAAAGTAAACCAAGGGCAAAAGAGATACAAATATAGTTGCTTCGCCACCGAAGGAGATAAAACGAAGCTAAAGGCTAAATTTATAGAGATAAAAAAAATATACTGATTAAAAGGCAAAAGCTAAATAGAGTTTTTATTTTAATATTTATATAACTAAAGATAAATAATAAAAACAAATAGCAATAGCTGAATAGGAATAAAAAGAAGGACGGTCAAAATAACTAGAGAAGGCAAAAATCTAAGTAAGCAAAGAGTATCAAGCTATTTTCATCATTGATTGCTAGCTAATTACAATAAGACTATGATATTTGTAGATGTGTGTTAAGTTTATAATACATCGAAGGATGCATATGTGGTCTTACAACGTTTGTTAATGTTTCCATTGAGTATTTAGAAATGTAAATATTGTATTGATTAGGTACTCCTGCCGATATCATTGAAGCACTTAAATTATACTTTCTCTTTAAAATATTTTTTATCTCTATTTCCTTCCTTTGCTTTAGACTTTAAACCAAAGGCAAAAGTGCTTTTTACCTTTTATATTTATTTTTATATAATATAAATAAATATAAAAACTTCCTTTCTTTATTTTTATATTTATAATAATAAAGATAAAAACGGAGCAAGAAGCAACTCTATTTAGATAAAAATAGAGTTATTACCCGAAGGAGACAAAGAGAATAAGTAAAAGTTTTAAATCTACTTAATTGTCTTATTTTACCTTCATTTCCTAATCTTGTTAGAATTTTAGGTTTACCAGAGTTACAATAACCTAAATTAGAAATAAAACTGTGGAATCATAATAAATAAGCATTGTTATAAAGTTCTTGGTGAAAAAAAAACCGTGTACCGTTACCATATTTTTCTGCATAAGAATCTCCTAATAAAGATCCAATAAAAATGCAAAGAATATCATAATTGTTCGGTCCGATTGGTTTCCCAGCTCTTATTTTTGGAGAAGAGAATGGCAATATTAACAGGACCATAACACTGATTTCATCTTATAAAATCATTTGGGGCTTAATAAAACCCCATAAAGACATCTGACCATAAGGTAAAACATACAACCTTACTTATTAAAAATATAAATCTTATTTAATAAGCTAGAATTACTTAAATTTCATATATTCTATTAATTGAAATAATTAAAAGGTCCGACTGTACATTAAGCAGCATTTCAGCCACCCATTAGTGACCCAATCTGTAGCGACCATCTAGATGACCGACGATCTTTTTTTTTAATTAACGCTAGTGCTTCGCATTTTTATCTCTATTTAGATAAAAATAGAGACAAAAAGCTGCTACTAAAATTTAAGCATTTGCTCCAGCTGCTAGTAACACCATTATTATAGCACAACAATTAATAAAAAATCTTTTGATCGTTTTCACTAACATTGCCAAAGAAATTAAAATAAATTTTCTCCAATAACCTTGTAGGGCTATTCCACTTTAATTCTATTTTCTACTAGAAGTTGCATAGAAATATTAACTCATGGGACTTATAATCTAAATACATAAAAAAATATCTTTTTTTATTTAATTTTTACAAACCAACGATTTTTTTTTTTTCAGTTTTTAAAGCTCTCCTTTTTCTATTTTTATTTATTTTATTTTTATCTTTGCCTCCGTTTTTATATTTATTAAAAATAAATAAAGGGCTTTCTTTTGTCCGAAAGGCTAATTTATTTTTATCCTTTTGGTTTTTATTTCTATAGCGAAGCAACTCTATTTTGTATCTATATATAAATAGAGATTAAAAAAAAAATAAAATTAGAAACCTGAGCCTTTTTATCTTTATTCCCTTGCTTTTTACTTTTTATTTCTATAGCGAAGCAACTCTATTTTTATATATATATAAATAGAGATTAAAAAAAAAAATAAAAATAGAAACTAAATCAAAGGCAAAAGAATAAAAATAAAGACAAAAAGGCAAAGGCTAATTAAAGATATAAAAAAGCAAAGGCAAAAGGAAGCTTGGTTCGCTAGGGCTTATCTATTTTGTATCTATATAGAGTTGCTTCGCCATCTTCGCCAAAAAAAAATAGAGTTGCTTCGTTTTTATCTTTATTAGGATAAAAATAAAGACTAAAAAACGATAAAAATAGAGAGAAAGACCCTAGCAAAAGCAAGAGAGGTAAAATATCTAAAATTAAAAAAGCAAATACAGATAATTTATATTTTTATACTGCAAATTTAACAAGTTTGCTTCCATGAAAATTTAGAAAAATATAAGCTGCGAAGCTGCTGGCATAAAATCTATTAGTAGAAGCAGAACCTATATAATAATCTAATGTAACTTTATTTAAAATAAGATAAACACCCCTAAGATTTTCAATCTCTGTTTTCAATCTTTTTTTTTGTAGTTTCTAAATATAAATCTTCATAACAATAAAAAAGTTTTAGGTTCTTTTCTTTAATAAAGTTGGTTAATATTTCAGAATTATTAATAAATTTAGATTTATCTTCAAATTCTTTGTTTTTCTTTTGCTCTCCGTTTTTATCTTTATTATTATAAAGTAAAGAGCCTTGTCTCTATTTTTATCTTCTCTATTTGTATCTATATACAAATAGAGATTAAAAAAAAATAGCCTCTGCCTGCGCTTCTCCGTTTTTATATTTATTTATATTATATAAAAATAAATAAAGGAATGCAATCGTTTTTATTTTTTATCTTTATTTATATAAATATAAAAATAAAGACTCTATTTGTATATAGATACATAATAGAGTTGCTTCGCCACCCGAAGGAGATAAAAACAAAAGCAAGAGAGGTGGACTAGTGCTATAATATCTTTTTCCAGAAGCTAAGCCAGGCAGAAAAGATAAATTATCATTGGTTTTTTTTATAAAATAAACAGAATTATTGGTATGAGTAGCTTCGCAAGCGAATAAAGCGAAGTAAAATTAAGTCTGTTAAAATAAAATATTTTGAATTTAGATCATTTTAGGCTAATTATAAAACCTAAAAAAGCAATCAAAGATTCCCCAATTTTTTAATTAACATAATATATCTGAATAAATAGGGTTATTAGTACTCCAGGTTAAATCAATTCTATTTAAATATATTTATATTAAAAAGTTAATATTTAAAGCTTTGTGTAATAAAACTAGAATCTTCCGACTGTACATTAAGCATTATTGCAAATACCTACGAGTGAACCAGTCTGTAGCGATTGTGTAATCAACCGACGGTCTGAAAATAGATATTATTTCTTTAACCGTTTTCACTCATATTGCCAGTTCTTAATTTTTTTTGCTAAAGAGCAGCTAGAATTTTATTAAGAACTAATACCTTTTTAATACTTAGAAGTAAGGCATTTCAATACTTTTATACCAAATCTTTAATATTACAATTTTGGATTTGCCCTAGTATTGAGACTTTATAAATTTTGATTTTTTATAAATAACCTTTTAATTTATAATACCTTTCAGGTATAAAATAAGGTCCTACTATTTTTGCTAATAAAGGCATAGATTTCTTCCAAATAGAAATACTCCACTGATTAGGTTTTCCACATTTAATTACACTAGTAGTTAGCCCAAATTTATTAGATAAGATAAGAGCTAAAATTTTACATTCGAAGAATGTAAAACTATTTGTAGCAATATAAACACCCTGTTCTTTTTGTCTCGAGCCATCTTGCATTATTCAATGAGCTAAACCGATAGGTGTAATAAATTCAGAGATAAAAAAAGGGATAGTTTTCTTAGAAATAGTTCTTTCCTTTCTGTCCTTATGCTTATCAGGCACAGTATAAAAAGAATCATAAATCCAATTAAAACTGGTGAATGTATATAAGCTAAGTCGATAATTATATCGGTCTTCTATAGCGAAACTATTTGAATATTTTTTATAATAATAAGCTGTTTCTGCGGAAGAAGTAACGTTGCCCTCCGAATACGAAGGACCACCGCGATTAATTTTTTTTACTAGAGTTGGTATAGGTCTAGCACAGTAACCTAAATTATAAAAATATAAATTTAAAAATTGAATATAACTAGAATTACTTATACTTTGTTCTATGTGAAAACGAGTACTCTTATAATTTTTTGCTTGAATAGAGTCAGCCCAAAATTCACCTAACATACCACAAATAATAATATCTAAGATTTCTTTATTATGTGGACCTATTCTAAGATTAGCTTTAGTTCTAGGTTTACTAATTGGCAACATATTAGCTAAAATAAGATTAAAATTTAAAAAATCAATATCACAATTTGGCCAAATATTAAAATTAGCCATCATTAATATTAATATTATAACTCCTATAGACCACACTAATACTCTTGGGGATCTATATGAACTGTAATATAATCCTCTACCTATATGGAAATATACAAAAATAAAAAAGAATGATGCCACATTGGCATGTGTATATCTTATAATCCATCCATTGTTAACATCTCTCATAATCAATTATGTTATAAACATAACCACTTTAATCCAACTTATGATTATCTTGCTAAAACAACAATAAGAAAAATTATAATGGCCGTTTCCCAGAATAAAAAGTATAACGTCCTCCAATTATTTTACCTGTGTCAATACTTCGTCTGGCGAAGCTACTCTATTTTTATCTCTTTTGCCCTTGGTTTACTTTATTTTTATCTTATCTATTTGTATCTATATATAAATAGAGTTGCTTCGCTACAAAAAATAAAGATAAAAAAGAACAAAAGCAAGGGAAATAGAGATAAAAACAAAAGCAAGAGTTCAATAAAACTTAACTTCCAAAAAGAATTGCTTCGCACAATAATTTTGCCTCTGGCGAAGCAACTCTATTTTTATCCTTGCCCCTTGCTTTTGTCCTAATCTTTATTTTTATCTTTTTCTATTTTTATCTATATATAAATAGAGATAAAAAATTAAAGATAAAAAGCAAGGGCAAAAGGAAGCTAGGGCTTATCTATTTGTATCTATATATAAATAGCCTCTGCCTGATGGGCAATCGGCCCGAAGGAGATAAAAAAAATAGCTTACCGAAGCAAGTCTGAGGGCAATCGGCCCGAAAGGGAATTAAGTCGTAATTATAAAATGGTCGACCTGAATTCATTTGAGACATAATATCTCTGCGAAGCACCCAATCTAATTGTGATAAAGTTAACCGTGTTGTATTGGATTCAGATAGAAATAATACTACAGTTTTAAAGTCCAGATAATCTAACCATTTAGTTTTATATAAATAATATTTATCCACCTTTGTCTTTATTTTTATCCTTTTGCCCTTGATTTTTTGTATCTTTATTTCCTTTGCTTTTGACTTTCTATTTTTATTTATAAAAATAATAGAAAGTCAAAAGCAAAGGAAGGAAATAGAGTCTTTATTTTTATATTTATATAAATAAAGATAAAAAATAAAAACAAAGGCAAGAGGTAAAAGAAAAAGGACGGTTATTAGACTTTTTACCTCGCTGATAATAAACAGGCAACTATTACCATCAACTACAACTCTACCTACTACTAAAAAGGCTTGTATTTTTTTAATACAACTATGTCATCAATATGTAGACGAATTCTAAATTTCTTTCGGAGAAAATTACCCTCTCCATCAATAAATCCTGTTAACCATCTTGAAAATTGTTATTTTCCCATTGTTTTTATCTCTATTTAGATAAATATAGAGAGCAATGGTTCGCTCTTTTAAATTTAACAAATAAATGGTGTTATACTCAAATTACTCAGCAAATTAGCAACCATTTTCATGATTGATCGGACTATATCTTATCTCGATTAGTAGGTTGCTGCCTAAACATAGAATAAGCCAATTGTAAAACAACAAACAACTAAAACAGATCTTCGCATGTAGTCTCTGAGGAACCTACTCTTGCATTGAATATTCAATTTGGTTTCCTGCTGATTGCCCAATCTTTTGGATTTTAATTTAGTGTGTTTAGCACCAATATTTTTCTATCTTAAGCCATTAAGGGTATTCCAGCATATAGCGAAGGTTAAAGAACACAATAGAGAAATTTCGTGTTCTACACTATTAAAAGCAAAATCTACATTGGGTGTATAATGCATAGCTAAAAAAGCTCCAGTTAAAATTTGTATAATTAAACAAACTCCTAATAAAGATCCAAAATTCCACATATAACTAATATTAGCTGGTTGTGGAGAATCTACTAAATAAGAATTTAAAAATCTAAGCAATACATGAGTTTTTAATAATCTCATCTTTATATTTTTTTTATTTATATTTTATTTTTATTTATTCTAATGTTAAATATTATCCTTACAATTTTTGTATATTGATAGTTTTGACAGCTGTCTGGTAGCTAATTTATTATAAATTTCTTTTTTGTTTTTTATCTTTATTCTTGTAATTACTACTATTAAAATAAAGACGTCCTAGCTTCATTTTTATCTTTAATTTTCCTCCGTTAATATATATATATATATATAAATAATTAAAGGCCAGCTGCGAAGCTGCAGCTCTATTTTTATCTTTTTTATCTCTATTTTCTCTATTTTTATCTTCTCTATTTTTATCTATATATAAATAGCCTCTGGCGAAGCAACTCTATTTTTATCCTTGCCCCTTGCTTTTGTTCTAATCTTTATTTTTATCTTTCTCTATTTTTATCTATATATAAATAGAGATAAAAAAATAAAGATAAAAATTAAAAGCAAGGGCAAAAGCAAGCTAAGGCTCTCTATTTTTATCTATATATAAATACTTTTTTTTTATATATAGATAAAAATAGAGAAGCTTCGCAACTACATAGAAAATAGATATAAAAAATAAAAAGATAAAAATAAAGACTCAAAAGTAGATAAAATTAAAGCTTAGGTTAGGTAAAGCAAATAATAAAGATTATATTAAATAAGCTGCTTTTTTGTTTGTTTTTTTTATAAAACAAATACAACTTTTTTTATTTTTTAAGTCTTTATTTTTATAAATATAAAACTAAAGATAAAAAATGTTCTTAACAAAAGAACAAGGAATAAATAGGCTTTATTATAGAAATCTAAAGACCTCCAAGTAAATATAACAATCTATTTATATTAATGCTTAGAAGTGCAATTGGCCTTTTTATCTGTATTTAGATTTAGAATAAGAATTAGATTTAGAATTAGATTTAGAATTAGATTTAGTATATAAATTAGATTAAAAAAATTTTTTTTAAGAAAGCTGCTGCAATTAAAAGCTCCAATTTTTATTGTTTTTCCACCTTTAATTAAATTTTATCCCCTAGCTTCGCTGCGTTTTATATCTTTATTTATATATTTATATAAATATATAAATAAAGATATAAAAAAAGATACAAAGAAGGCCTTAGCGAAGCAAGCTTCGTTTTTATCTCCTTCCGGCCGATTGCCTTCCTTTTTCTATTTTTATTTTTTTTTATCTCTATTTATATATAGATACAAATAGAGAAAATAGCCTCTGCCTGCGCTTCGCAGGCAATCGGCCTTAAGGAAATAAAAACGGAGAAGCGCAGGCAGAGGCTATTTTTATTTTATCTATTTATATATAGATACAAATAGAGAAAATAAAAATAGAGACAAAGAGGTTATTTTTTATGTATACTTATAATTAGCCTAGCGAAGCAATTCTGGCGCTTTAGGCATTTGGTAATAAATAATTATTTTATTTTATGGTTTTTTTACTTGCTTGCGAAGCCAGCAACTTTAATTTTATCTTTATTATTATAAAGATAAAATTTTTAAATATAAATAGTAGCTTTAGCTTCGCAACATAAATTACTAGCCTAGTTAAGCAAACTTTGTTTATTTTACTCTTTATATATAATAAAACCACCATAGAGCTGCGAAGCCGGTAAGCATTTGCAAAGTTAGAGATAAAAATAAATAGTATAAATAAGCCTTAGAAGAATTGAACTCCTATGAATTTCTCATCAAGAAAGCATTTTACCCATTAAATTAAAGGCTTTAAGGTAATAAATAGGTTTTACTTTTACTATTTTATTTTTTTTATCCTTGCCCTTGCTTTAGTCCCTTTTTTATCTCTATTTTTTTGTATCTATTTCTTTTGCTTTTTTCCGTTTTTATATTTATTTTTATAAAAATAAATATAAAAACGGAAAAAAGAGATTAAAATAGATAAGATAAAAAATAGACTAAAGCAAGGGGCAAAAAGAAGCTAAGGCTTGCTTTTTTATCTTTTTCATCTTTTTATATATTTATAAATAGCCCCCTAATTAAGCCCTTAGATAAAATTATTTTTAGTAATGTACCTTCTCTATTTATATATAAATAGAGAAGGTATTTCGTGGAGATAGATAAATTGTACTTATTACATTATAAAAATTAGAGCTTATTTTCTTGAGGCTTTTTTATCTATATTTATCTAGAAAAACTAAGATTTTTATCTATATATATAAATAAGATCTTTATTTTTATATTTATATAACTAAAGATAAATTTTAAATTTGGTTTAAATTAAAGAAAAGGAAGCTAGTAAAATTAAAAAATAGTGTTGTAATTACTACCCGGCCACCCAAATAAAAGGATCTGTAAAAATAAAATTAGAAACAGCAAATATCTTGCTAGAGTTAAAAAAGAAATAAAGAATAAATTATACTGGCATATTGTATATTAAATACAAACATAACCCAATAATAATTGATACCATAAATAATAAAATTAAAAATTCTGTTATTATATAAATTAATTTAGTATTAAAAAAATTATATATTTTTTCTAAAATAGGTTGTTTTTTTTTTTAATTTTAAAAAGAAATTAATCTCTTTCTCTATAATATATAAAACTATAGCATATAATAATATATTTAAAGCACAGGTTATGGCTAAAATTGTAAGAAATAGGATTACAATAGAGTTGCTGTATCCGAAAGACGCCACCAACTATAGGATTATTAAGATAAGTATTAGTATCAATATGTATCCCAAACGTTTTTTAAATAGGAATTATTTTTTCCATTTCCATTTTGTTTTAAATTAAATAATATTTAAGGTCAAGATTAAACTAAGTATAATTTTATAGATTAAGTATTACCCCAGAAATAAACAGCCACAAATAAAAATAGCCATACCACATCAACAAAATGCCAATATAATATACTAGATTCAAAACCATTATGGTGTTTTGTAGTTAATTGATAATTAATTAATCTTACTAAAGATACTCCAATAAATAAAGTACCTACTATTACATGTAATCCGTGCAATCCTGTAGAAGCATAAAAAGCAGAACCATATACACCATCTGACATAGTAAATCCAGCTTCAGAATATTCAAAATATTGTAATCCTGTAAAAATTATAGCTAATATAATAGTAAAAATTACTCCATCTATAGCATCTTTTCTATTACCAGCTATTAAAGCATGATGTCCATATGTTATAAAGGCCAATTCTCCAACTATATAAAATAAATTAAATAGTACCTTTTCGCTAGCGAAGCAAAATTTTATCTTTATAATTTTTTTAACCTTTGCTCGAAGCCTTGTCTCTATTTTTATCTCTTTTGCCCTTGCTTTTGACTTTTTATTTAATAGAAATAAAAAGTAAAAAGCAAGGGCAAATAGAGATAAAAACAAAGGCAAGAGGCAACCATTTGGCAACTTAAAAAAGTATGCAGCATTATTGCTATCTTTGTTTAAGTACTTTCTCCGTTTTTATATCCGAAAGGCCTCCGTTTTTATCTTTATTATTATAAATATAAAAATAAAGAAAATAAAAATAGAAAAAAGAAGTCTTTATTTTTATATTTATATAAATAAAGATAAAAATTGATCCAATCTTAATTTGCTATTTAATTAAATTAAAAGGCAGTCTTTTTAATAAAAAATTAAGAAATGAAGTATAAAGATAAAAAGGGTCTAACAATAATTTATACATTTGTATATATAGTCCTTGTACTTTATATTAATATATAGTTACAAATTTTTGTTTAAACTTTAATTTATTAATTTGTAATTTAATATAAAGCCTATTGTGCTTCGTTTTTTTATTTAGGTTTATATAGCTTTTGCCTCTATCCTCATTGTCTCTATTTTTTATCTAATTTTTATTTATATTTTTTATTATTCTTTATTTTTATCTTCTCTATTTTTATCTCTTTTGCCCTTGGTTTAGTTTATTTTTATCCTTTTGGTTTTTATTTATCCAAATAGCCTCTGCCTGCGCTTCGCAGGCAATCGGCCTTAAGGAAATAAAAACCAAAAGGATAAAAATAAAGACTAAAAAAAAGGCACAGGCTAAATAAAGAAAAAAAAGGTCCAAAGCAAGGGAAATAGAGTTGCTTCGTTTTTATCTTTATTATGCCTGTGCCTTTTTTTTTAGCGAAGCAACTCTATTTATATAAAAATAGAGAAAGCTCAGGTTTCTAATTTTATTTATCCCCTTTGCTTTTGACTTTCTATTTTTATTTATAATAATAATAGAAATAAAAATTAAAACCAAAAGCAAAAGAAATAGAAATAAAAACCAAAAGGATCCAAATAAAAACTAAAAAAAATAAAGAAAATAAAAAAAAAATAAATTTAGAAATAGAGAAAAATACTTCATACCTAAGGCTTATGAAGCTAGGGGTAACTACTCTATTTTTTATCTTTATATAAAAAGCTTATTTGCGAAGCTAGGGCCTTCTTTTTATCTTTATTTAAATAAAGATAAAGAGGCCCTTCTTTTTATCTTTATTTATATAAAAATAAAGAGGCCCTTCTTTTTATCTTTATTTAAATAAAGATAAAAATAAAGAGGAGCGAAGCTAGCTTCGTTTTTATCTCTTTCGGGCCGATTGCCTTCCTTTTTCTATTATTATTTTTTTTTATCTCTATTTATATATAGATACAAATAGAGAAAATTGAAATAAAAACGGAGAAGCGCAGGCAGAGGCTATTTTTTTTATCTCTATTTATATATAAGTACAAATAGAAAAGATAAAAATAGAGACAAAGAGATAAAAATAAAAATAGTTGTTGTAGTAATTACTACTAGTTGCATCCGAAGGACGCCACCAAAATATAAAAATAAAGCCAAGCAAGAAAAATAAATTTTATTATTTTTGAGATTCCGACTGTACATTAAGCACTGCTATTATATAACAATACCCACCGATGAACCAGTCTGTAGCGATCTAAAAATTTTTATAAATAGTTACCTTTGCTCTTTATTTTTAAATTTATATAAATAAAGATAAAATTTAAGCAACCCTCTTTATCTTAAATTTATTTTTCTTTCTTTAGCCAACTTTTATCTCTATTTATATATATATATACAAAAATTAGAGTTGCTGGCTTCCCTCCGAAGGGCCGAAGGGCCGAATGGCCGAAGGGCCGAAGGGCCGAAGGGCCGAAGGGCCGAAGGGCCGAAGAAAGTTTTTATCTTTATTATTATAAATATAAAAATAAAGAAAGGAAGTTTTTATCTTTATTTATATAAAAATAAAGAGGAACGAAGCAAGCCTGAGAGCAATCGGCCCTAGCTTCGCAAAGAGAAGATAAAAATAAAGACAGAGAGTTAATAGGATCAAGAATATAATAAAAATTTTAATAACCGACGGTCTTATAATTCAAATGTTTTACGTTGACCGTTTTCATCAGTGTCGCCAAAATAAACTTTAAATTAAAATAATTTAAAGGTATATTCTCTAAAAAAGAAAGTTGTTTACCTTAATTTATTTAAGGTAATAACTTTGACTATGCAAAATTATCTTTTTTTTTGAATTTCTAGCTACTTTTGTTTGTTTACCTTTGCTATCTGTTTTTATATTTATTTTTATAGTATTAAATAAAGGATTAGCTTCGTTTTTATCCCCTCCGAACTCTTTATTTTTATCTTTATATAATTAAAGATAAAAAATAAAAACGATTGCCTTCCTTTTTCTATTTTTATTTTTTTTATCTCTATTTATATATAGATACAAATAGAGAAAATAGCCTCTGCCTGCGCTTCGCAGGCAATCGGCCTTAAGGAAATAAAAACGGAGAAGCGCAGGCAGAGGTTTTTTTTTTTTTTCTCTATTTCCCTTGCTTTTGACCTAATCTTTATTTTTATTTTAATAAAGATAAAAAGCAAGGGCAAAAGGGATAAAAATAGAAATAGAGATAAAAACGAAGCTAGTACTAGCGAAGCTAGAGGCTGATTATTTAAACCAGATTTATGAATTGTAGAATCCAAATTATATTTTTTTTTATATCAAAACTTAGTTTTGTATTTCTTTAAGAGTAAAACTATTAGTACTAATTTTAAAACCTCTAATTTTATAAGATGGAACATCAACCATCATCCAAATAGCTAAAGCTAAAGGAGTTAAATAAATATCAATAAAATCAGGTAATACCTTACCACTTTTATTTGGATAAAAATCATCATAAATCCAATTGAAATAAAGAAAAGTAAAAGTTCTAAATCTATAGTAATATTTAATGTTATCTAATTCATCTACTTTTTATCTCTATTTATATATAGATAAAAATCTTCTACTTCTAGAGAAATGTGGAATCTTTTCTACTGAAAAGTTTAAGTGTATTATTATCGGTATAACCTAAATTACTTATTACTTGATGGAACCATAATAGAGATTTTCCATTTAATTTAGCTTGATAAAATACAAATCTACTTACATTTAAAGTTTTTACCATCCCTTGCTTTTTACTTTTAATTTCTATTTCTCTATTTGTATCTATATATAAATAGAGAAAAAAAAAAATAAAAATAGAAACTAAAGCAAGGGCAAAAGTGAAACATCCCAAGTAATGAACCGATAAGAATATTTAAGATATTAAAATTATGGGTAGTTGTAGCTAAGCTACAACAACTATTTTATTATAAGAATTAATCTTAGGTTAACTAAAAAGTAAAGAACTACAATTTACTAAAAAAAAAAAATCAAATAATTCACATTTGTGGCAAACACCACTAGAAAGTAATAAAAAAGTATTAAGTAATGGTATAGCAAATGGATCTAATGGAGTTATTCCTAAAGGTGGCCAAGTTCCTCCTATTTCAATAGCTGGAGATAAGCTTGAATGGAAGAAAGCCCAAAATACCGATAAAAAAGCAAAAATTTCACTAACAATAAATAATAAAACACCTATCATTATACCATTTTTAACTTCTTTGGTATGATGACCTAAATAAGTAGCTTCTGTAACTACATCTCTAAACCATAAAATCATACCATAAGTTGTTAATATAAATCCTAATGTTAAAATATATCCACCATAAGCAAATCCATGCATATAAGCAACTGCTCCTATTGTTAAATTTAATAAAGTAAAGCTTAATAAAATAGGCCAAGGTGAAGGATCCACTAAATGGAAAGGAAAATATTGAAATTTATTAATTGTTTTATTTTGAATCATAAAAAATTTAAAATTGTAAAATAGCAAATAGTTTTATCATAAATTTTGTTTTTTTTTATTAAAAGTTGTTTAAATAGCTGTTTTTTTATCTCTCCGTTTTTATATTTATTTATATAAAAATAAATAAAGGAAGTCTTTAATTTTACCATTTTGGGCTGGCGAAGCAAGCACTCTATTTTTATTTTTTTTTTTCTCTATTTATATATAAATAAAAATAGAGAAAATAGCCTCTGCCTGCGCTTCGCAGGCAATCGGCCTTAAAGAAATAAAAACCTGAGCCTTCTCTATTTTTATATCTATTTCCTTCCTTCCTACTTTCTTTCTTACCTACTTTCCTACTTTCCTACTTTCTTTCTTTTGCTTTTTACTTTCTATTTTTATTTATAATAATAATAGAAATAAAAATTTAAACCAAAGGCAAAAGTGCTTTTTACTTTCTATTTTTATTTATAATAATAAATAAAAATTAAAACCAAAGGCATAAGTGCTATTTACTTTTTATTTCTATAGCGAAGCAACTCTATTTTGTATCTATATATAAATAGCCTCTGCCTGATGGGCAATCGGCCCGAAGGAGATAAAAAAAAATAAAAATAGAAATTAAAACCAAAGGCAAAAGAGATACAAAATAGAGACATAAGTTATTTACTTTTTTTAAGCTAACTTAATCTATAAATAATAAAAAAAAATAGAAATATAAAGATACAATTAAAGACAGATAAAAGTGAAAAAAAAAAAGAATAAGTCCGCGGCTAGAAGTTTGTTAGTTAGTTTTCTGCAACCAATAAAATACAACTTTAAAAAACATTATAATTTTACCTAAAGAAGTAAAAATATGATTACTTAATACTTATTCTTATATTAAAAAAAAAAGAATAAAATATATTTATTTTACCGAGCTGGTACAGCTTTATATTAGGGGATGCTCTTATTCTTTATTTTTATATTTATATAAATAAATATAAAAAAAGCAAAGAATATTAGCAAAGCATATGATGCATTGGAATCAAGAATGCAGCTAATTCATCTTTATTTTTATCCTTTTGGTTTTAATTTCTATTTTCTCTATTTTTATTTATATATAAATAGAGATAATAAAAAAAAAATAAAAATAGAAACCTGAGCCTTTTTATATTTATTCCCTTGCTTTTGTCCGAAGGGCTTCTTTATTTTTATCTCTTTTGCCTTTGGTTTTAATTTTTATTTCTATTATTATTATAAATAAAAATAGAAAGTCAAAAGCAAAGGAAATAAAGATACAAAAAAATCAAGGGCAAAAGGATACAAATAAATACAAAAAGGCAAAGGCTAAATAAATATAAAAATTAAAAGCAAAGTAGTTAAAAATAACTTTGCTAATGGTGCTGCAATTACAAAAAAAAATAAGATCTGACTATTAACAAAAAGTTTTTTTATAAATTAGTACTATTAAACTAAAATTTTTACAAATTGTACATTTATAGCCTATCTAGTTGTAATCTACAACTTAATTTTGTTTTATTATCTTTGCCAGCTGCTTTTTTATCTTTATTTAAATTTAAATTAAATAAAGATAAAGCTAATAAAAAGCTAATTACTAAAGTAGTAGCTAACTAGTAAGCAATAAGCAGCCAAACAATCAATAAAACTATTAGTATCTAGAGGTTAGATTCTTGCTTTATAGACATTCAGCACTTATCTATTATGTTTGTGGCTACCCAACTATGCATTCAAATATTGTTAAAAATAACTCCCATAGGGTAATTTACAATAATTACAAACAATTGGTACACTAGAGAAACACAGCCTATTGATCCTTTCGTACTAGAAGGTCTGCCTCTTTTTACTAAATGTTCCTCCAGAAGATAGGGACCATACTGACTCACGTCGTATTAACAATAATGTTAATCTTCTTTAATAAAAAAAAGAAATTCTTATCTTCACAGAAAAGTTCAGACTATGTCATCCTTAAAAAAAATAAGGTCGGAAATTCGTGATAGGTATATTGTTAGTGATACTCACCTATTAGTCGTTGAACCTTCACAGTATTATTATTTTACTATATTTATTCACTAAAATTGACTGTGCTTGGCTGCAAATTAACTTTATCCTTTTGGCTTATAGCCTTCAGGCAGAGGCAAGTTTTTCTTGCAATTTATCCGATTTTCTTCTAAGCTTTAGATAATTAAAAATAAAAAAAAATTATAAGTCATCGAATTCGAAGAACCACCCACTTAAGCTGGGGTGGGTATACTTCGAATAAAATTTACTAAAACAAAGAAGGGGCTTTTTATTTTTAAAAACGATAGTATGAAAGATAAAATTTTATAGACCTATTCTATACAACATTGAATTATGGAAATAATTAGAAACAGTTTGTCTTAATAGGGCTAAATTTTTAGCTCCTATTGTAAGTATCCATTGATTATTTCTATCATGTAAAACTCCAACATAAATATTTAATTTAGTATTAATAGCTAAAGCTAAAATTTCTCCGAAGGACCTTCTTTTTTATCATAACTATTAGTATATATTCTCACTCTGCGAAGCGTTTCTACTTTTATCGAAATTCCCATCTGTCATTATTAAATAAGCTAAAACAATAGGATTTATTAAATCCCCTATATTTTTAGGTAATATTTTTTTATATTTATTTAAATTTTTATTTAATTCATAAAACATTTCAAAATATTGTACAAATATAGGCAAACTTTTTGTTTTTAGCCTATAATTAATATAACAATCCTTTTTTCCTTTTATTTCTAAAGCTTTAACAGGGTTACTCATATAATATTTAAATAAGTTACCCAAAAATAGTGCAAATTTATCATAATTTTGGCCAAAACTCATTTCCAATCTAACATTAGCAGTAGGTGATGACCGAAACAAACTACCATCTCCTAACATAATACCAATTAGTATATAGTGTAAATTTAAAGGTAAACAAAGATCTTTGTGATTTATATTATTATTTACAGTACTATTTATACTGATTTTTTTTAATTTTATATTATTTTTTTCCATTCTTTTAAAAAAATCATTATCTTTCTATCGATATTAAATCTTTATCTTTATTTTTTTTTTTTCTATTTTTATATAGATAAACAAAAAAAAATAGATGGCAAGATAAAATTTTTATCGAATGTGGCTCCATTACTATCTTTATGTGAGTATAAACCCAACTCACGTACCCTTTTAATCGGCGAACAGCCGAACCCTTCCAAGCTTCTTCCCCCGGAGGATAGGATGAGTCGACCATATATGTTAACACTTAGGCTCTTTATCCTAAGTTTCCAACTTTCACAAATTGGATCAGACTATGTCATCAACTAATAATTAAATATATATTATCTGGTTAAATTTTAGTTTAACAAGTAAGTATTTTATAATTCATACTAGGAATTATGTAAGGTTTAATTAATTTGCTTAATAAAACTGTATCTTCAGAATTAAATACTATAACCCAATATTTGTTTTTATGAGCCTCTGCTTTTTATTTTTTATCTTTATTTATATAAATATAAAAATAAAGACTCTATTTCTCCTTGCCCCTTGCTTTTTACTTTTTATTTCTATAGCGAAGCAACTCTATTTTTATATAAATAGAGATAAAAAAAATAAAAATAGAAACTAAACAAGGGCAAAAGGAAGGTAGGGCTTGCTTTTGACTTTCTATTTTTATTTATAATAATAATAGAAATAAAAATTAAAGCAAAGGCAAAAGAGATAAAAATAGAGACTGAGGGCTTCGTTTTTATTTTTTATCTTTATTTATATAAATATAAAAATAAAGACTCTATTTGTATATAGATAAAAATAGAGTTGCTTCGCAACAGAAGGGGAAAAAGTTTTAAACCTAAAACTTTTAATTAAGCCTTTTCTATCTCCCTTCCGGCCGATTGCCGAAAGGCAGAGGCAAATAATTGTAATCGTTTACCTGGTTCAACCATAAAACAATACTCTTTAAAAAGAGTAAATAAATGGAATAAGAATTCTTCTTGAAGGTACCTGGCTTGCTTCGCAAGCAATTCAAATTTAATTAAAGCATGATTTCTTACTTTATACATACAAGCATCACTTAGTATCATTCCTATAGCTATTTGATTTAACTCAGCAGATAAAGAAGGTAAAATTTTTTTTATGTTCTTGCCAATATTTTGAATTAAGATAATATCCATCTCTAGTGTTTCTAATTTTCTTTGTTGTACGAAGTACCTCTGATCTTTATTTTTATATTTATAATAATAAAGATAAAAATTGGCACTCGATTTTAAGATTTAAATTTAATGTTTTTTTCATAATACTTTAATTTTTTTATCTTCATTTAATAATATTAACTGCAGCGCAATATATAGGAGTTGGAGCGAAGCATCTCTGGTCTTTATTTTTATATTTATATAAATAAAGATAAAAAATTAATAGGTAGGAGGAAAAAGTTTTATAGTATTTGTTTCATTAAATAATTAAATATTATTTAAGGTCAAGATTAGACTAAGTTAGAATTTTGTAGATTAAGTATTACCCCAGAAATAAACAGCCACAAAAAATAGCCATATCACATCTACAAAATAACAGCCAAGCAACAATTTTAAAAAAGTATATATTTAGCAATAAATTATATTAGTTGTGGGGCATTCGTGGTAGGATTATAGTTGGCATAACTCACCTACTAGTCGTTGAACGTTCTATTTTTCATACTTTCTTTTGCTTTTGTCCCTATGGTATCAAAACCAAGGGCAAAAGGAAAAAAAAAAGTAATAACGAAAATAGCTTCGCTTCAAGTTATCTCTGTTTTAATATTATCTTAATTTAAATAACTACAATAGATTATAAATCTATATGCAATTGTAATTTGTACAGAGATTTTCTAGAAATTAACCCCATTTTTATTAAAATATTTCTATTTTATTCGACTTTGACTATCGCAAAATTAACTACTTATAAATTTTAAGTGTTATCTTAACTTTTTAGCTAAGGTTAGACTATATCTTTATCCAGTGTAAGAATACAAATTACAAAGCATCTGGATATTGGCGTGTAGTCGTTGAGGGGTTATAAATTTTATAGTTGCTTATACCTAATATTTATAACTTCCCTGCTGATTGTCCAATCTTTTAAATTTTAACTATTAAACATTTTGCTTAATTAATATTAAAAGCTCTAAGGTTGTTCCAGCAAATAGCCATCTTCTAAATTAATATTACTATTAAGATTCCCCGATATCATAAATATCTATAATTTCTGTACTATCATTCTCATATCTAAAAATTTTGTTTTATAGTATTCTCATTTATTTTATAAAACATAGATTCATAAATGAAATAATAATTAGTGTAATAAAAAAAGTTAATATTGAATAATCTTATAAAATTATTATAGTATTTAGATTAAATTTGACCACAAGGTGCCAATCAGCCGAGACAATGTGTACTCTCGTCGGCTATCAGCCTGTTATCCCTAGCGTAACTTTTATTAATTGATCCCCGTCTATCCCATACTATAGCGAGGGGTCACTATGCCCTACTTACGTATCTGTGTGACTTTTGAGTCTTTCAGTTAAGCATGCTTACCGCCATTGAGCCCTGCACAACCCTTCACTGGTTGATTGATCTCCATTCAATTTCTAGCTATACCTTAAAGATTTCATATTAATTTATAAAAAATTTTTTTTTTAAGTAGCTATCTGTTATTACTTAAAAAAAGTAAGTAATTATAAGCAAGCTACTTTTTGTATCAAATTTAAAAATTTAATTGTTTTTAATGATATATTTGGATGTACTTTGCTACTCTATTAAAGACGACCGCCCCAGTCAAACTGCCAATTAGTCATCTATCCCTGAAAATTTTTCCATTTAAGGTAAACATAAACCCAATCTTGTCTTTAAGGTTTCCACTTATTAGTCTATCGACTTTCCTATTCACTATTAAACGAAATTGTTCTAGATTCACGTAATAACTAACTACAGTAAAGCTGCATCAACACTTTATTTGTTATCTAAAAGAAATTCTTATCTTCACAGAAAAGTTCAGACTATGTCATCCTTAAAAAAAATAAGGTCGGAAATTCGTGATAGGTATATTGTTAGTGATACTCACCTATTAGTCGTTGAACCTTCACAGTATTATAATTAATGATTAAATTTATTCACTTATCTGCGCTTGGCTGCAAATTAACTTTATCCTTTTGGCTTATAGCCTTCAGGCAGAGGCAAGTTTTTCTTGCAATTTATCCGATTTATTTATCTAGCCTACTTTTTTTATCTCTATTTAAATATAGATAAAATTAGAGACTAGAAAGACCCCATGCAATTTAAGGGTCTGTTGAGGCTCCATAACATATCACTATGCTATATCCTCTAAGAACCGTACGTGCGACTTTCATCGCATACGGCTCAAGCATTAAGGTAAATAATAATTATTTATTGTTTTTCCTTCTAGATTTATTTAAATCATCTCTACCGGAGTTCATATTATTAGCTATTTCAACCATTTCTTTAAATCCTTCTTCCTTTTGGCCGATAGCCTTCAGGCAGAGGCAGTTAAATATCTTTTATTTTTTTTTAAGAAAAAAAATTTCTTAAAATCAAAAAAATCTAAAAATTTTCTAGTATACATAGGGTAATTTTCAAAAAAGGAAATAATATCTTCAGCTGAAGTGTTATAATAAAAAGAACTCTCTTTACAAAGCAAAGCTTTATCTAAATTGTCAATATTATCGGGTTTAGGATCCAGATAACCTGAATTAAAAAAATCTTTTATAGCTTTAAGGATTAAAAAATCATGAGTACTTTGTGAAATAGATAATCTGTTTCTAGTTACAATTTTATTAGTAGTAGAAGATTTTATTATTAAAGTTCCAAAAGATCCCTCTTGCGGAGCAAGTCTACAAAAGCTTGAACCCAATTTGGATCCAATTTAATTTTTTTTAAATTAAGATAATTAAATAGTTCTGAAAATGATCTATTACTATTCATTCTATTTTTAATTACTATTATTTTATTCTCCGAAGGACCTTCTAAACTTAAATGGTCTCCTTTTTTTATAATCTCTGATGCTTTTTTAAAACTATCAAAATTAAGGCCCTTACCTCTTGCCTTTGTTTTTATCTCTATTTAGATAAAAATAGAGACAAGGCTACGAGCAAAGGTTGTCAATAAAGGATAAGAAGAAAAATGAGGTATAATTTTGTTAATAATATCATCTTTTTTTTGTACTACATATCGCATACAATCCTTGGATGAAGGTATCACAATTCCACAACCAAAAAAATTTTGTAAATCATACAAAACTCCTACTGAATGGGATTTTTGAGTTACACTTAATCTTAAAGAAACTTTTTTTTTAGTAGGACCGGTACTAGGTAAAATTGCTATAATAAAAGAACCTTCTCCATCTATGAATCCTGTAACCCAATTTGGATTAATCTCATCTTTTCTCCTTCTGCTAAGCACTTTACTATTTTTATCCAAATAAGAATCAAATTCAAAAGAGCTTCGTAAAAGCAAGAGAGAATTTAACGTAGTTAAAGAAAAATTTTTAGGAAAATTATCTAAAAATTTAATATCGCTAACACATCTAGGATAGAAATAATTTTTTTTTATCATTTTTTTATTAATTAAATATTTACATTTTTAAATGTTATCTGCAAATTAAGCTAATATATAGGAGCTGGAGTAGCTTAATGGAAAAAATAAATGTTTTTATTATCTTTATTATTATGTTTATAATAATAAAGATAAAAATAAAAAAAGTCATTGTTAGCAAATTGCCTACTAATATAGATTTATTATCTTAAATAAAATATTTTCCCTTAACACCAATTCAAAGTAGGCATCTTTTCAGATTAGTTGAGATCAACCTATCTTTATTATTACAATAAAGCTTTTGCTTTTTTGAATTTCCTCTACCCACTAAGGGTTTTTCTACTTCACAGATAGAAACTCCAATATTTTAATTGGACATTATTGGGCTTACCTAGTTTCTACATTAACACTTTTATAATACTTTAGAACTCCACTATATGTAATATTATATTTGACCCATAAAGAAAAATGCGGGAAATTCTTCTACTCTAACTTTTTATCTTTATTTATATAAATATTAAAATAAAGAGGAATATTTACACTTCTAGCGTGGATTCACATTATATTGTTCTTAGTATTTAGCTCACTTTCTCTTCTAATTAGATTGATTAAAATCCCAAAAGAAATAATTACAGGCTTCATGCTTTAAAATTACTCTCAACGCATGCTGTTAGAGCTCAAATAATGGGTTATTAGGTGGGATTTCACCACATTGTAAATGTAAATTTATCTAGTCGCAATTTAAAATCCAGGATTATTTAAATTTCCCGTCCCCCTGGAGGCAACGCGCATCTTCACGCGTAATTCAATTTCACTGAGCAAGTTGTAGAGACAGTGAGACCATCGTTACATTATTGATTCCGGACCTCATTTAACACGGCTAATCAAATTTATCATGCAATTAAATTAATTTTGCTACTAATATTTTTGGATTTTATTTTTACTACTTCCATATTCTATTTTGATTCATACCTGATTTTATTTTAATTATTTGATTAAAAACCGATGGAGTAGTTAAGTGCTCTTTAGTTTTTATTATATCACATACTTTTTTAAAATCTAAAAAATCTAAGCTTTTCATACCTAAAATAGGATACTGATTAAAAAATGGTATTATTATATTAACAATATCATAAAATTTTGTAATCTGTAGATTTACACTTTTTCTTCCAATAGTTATTTTTTTTTCCTTTTCTTTTGGTCTTGCTTCCTTTTTATCTCTATTTATATATAGATAAAAATAGGGAGCAAGGAAGGGGCTTGCAAAAGCAAAAGGGGTTTTGCTCAAAACAGAAGCTGGTTCTTTTCCATTATATTTTTTTAAATAAATAGCTATACCTTTTAAAACCTCTAACTCTCTAATATGTAAATGTATACTGAATCGAAGAAATACACCTGATTTGTTTTTTGAATTTCTATTAACTATATGAAAAGAACCATCCCCACTAATAAAACCTGATAACCAATAAGGATCAGAGATACCTTTAAATATATACTCTGGTCTCTCTTTTACCACAAGCTTTGGGAAATTATTCTTTAAATTCTCAGATAAACCTAAATTGAGATAACTTTTTAAACTTATTATATCTAATAGACCTCTTTCAGTTAAATGTTCCCTTTGCTTAATGATTTCAAAGCATTGCTTAAATATTAAATAATCAGATATTTTGTGTGTTATTAAAGGATATTTATCAAAATGATTTATGATGACAGGAATTTCTTTGATAGAATCTACTGCAAATATTACCGCTTTCTTACCACTTTTTCTTATTTTCCCTACCCTTAAAGCATTTTGAATCGCTTCTAATAAAAATAGGTCTTTTAAATGTAAAGTAATAGAAAAAACTGGCCTAACTCTCCATTTAGTTTTTAACTTCACATTCGGCTGTATTTTTATAATAAAACAACCTTCAGCATCTGAAAATCCAGTAATAAACCATGGATTTAGGTCAGATTTTAAATTTAAAGTAGTAAATGGTCTATTATTTAATTGCCTTTGCCTTAAAGCCATAAGGCCAAAAGGTTTAGAAGGGATTTTGATTGGATAGTTTTTTTCGAAACCCATTAGAGTACACCTTAATTTCATTAATTTTGTATTATTAATGGAATAACTACCGTCTACTCGTTGCTCTTTTACAGATTTTAAGGTTAAGTTTGGCTGTGGGTATTTATATTTACCTTTAATCTCTGATTTAGATCCGCGATTGCCCATTTCGCTTTCGCTCATCTTATTACTTGTTACCATACCTGAATAATTACTTCAGCCACATATTCACTTTCGTAAATTGCTTGGTATATTAAGCTTTAGGGTGTTTCCGGAGTTTGATAGTTTAACCCACAATAGCGTTTTCCCAAAACGCTTAGCAGGCCAATTGATTTTGCTACCTTAGGCTAGAAGTAATCTATTTATTTCTAAGTAGATTGGACTATATCATCAAATAATAATATTTGCTCGATTATCTAGTCTCTGAGGGCTAATATAATAATATACCCTAACTAAAGAAAAGTTTAGATAGGGGGGGGATTATTACAATATAAATACAATCTTTAGATTAAAAAAATTAAAAAGTTTTAGATTATATGAACCGAAATTTTTAATATATAAAAATAATTAAATTTTATTGTTAAAATATGAATATTTATCTTCAATAATCTCAAGTATTTCAGATAAATCTCTTTTTCTGGTTTTACCTTTACCTTGTAGAGTATAAGCAAGTTTAACCATATCAATTAAGTCAACTTTGTACTTCTGTTTACCTTCTGAAGATAAAGTTACAATTTTTTTAAAAATAGAATATTCTTCTTTTTTACAACTAAACGGTTGAACATAATTCTCTAAGAAAGGAATGACATATTTTATTATTTGTTTGTAACCCTTTAAAGTATAAACATAAATACCTGGTGATCCTGATTTTTCAACAACGGTGCGAAGCAACCTGTATTTCCAAAAAGCTCTTTAAATGAATACAAGATATCCAAACCATTTTTATGTTGAATTACATTAAAAACAGGTTGAATATTAACCCCATATTTAAAACTTTTGTGGATAGTCACCGATACAGAATTTGAACCTTCCCCTTCAACAAAACCACCTAGAAAGGATAAATATGAAGGATTTTGAATATCTCTAACTCTTAATCTAGTCAATTTGTAATAATTTTTAAATCATTTTTGTTACTTTTAATAAATGCTATTTAAAATTTTAGATATATATTTGCCTTTGCCTTTTTTTTTAGTCTTTATTTTTATCCTTTTGGTTTTTATTTCTATAGCGAAGCAACTCTATTTTTATCTATATATAAATAGAGATAAATAAAATAAAAATAGAAACCTGAGCCTAAAAGGCAAAGGCATAATAAAGATAAAAACGAAGCTACTCTATTTAGATAAAAATAGATAAGGCTCAGGCCAAAAGGTAATTTTCCTAGTACATACAAGTACATTTATTATAATATTCCCTGCTGATTGTCCATTGTTCTTTATTTTTTATGTTTATAATAATAAAGATAAAAAACTAAGCAATCTTTAAATTTATTAATTTAAACTATAATAGAAGTTTAATTTGCTTAAAGCTTTAGGAGGTTTCAGCATATCATCGAGTTTAGGCTTTGGGATTCAAAGCCCAAAAAGAGGACCCTGTAGGTTTTAAACAGATCCTCATAGTTAAGACCGCTATTAACCAGAATTTCGATAGGTCACAGTATTGTTTTAATAAAACAAATCCATAACTTTTCTTATATTAATGGCATCGGGCAAATTTCACACAGTATACCACCATACTCATGATTGCACTGTGATGTGTTTTTAGTAAACAGTCGGGGCCTCCGATTTTGTGCCACCTTATTTTTTTTTTTTTTTTTTAAACAAGGTACCTCTTATCGTCAAACTTAGGAGGTGAACTTGCCGAGTTCCTTAACAACTTTTAGCTCTACGCCTTAGTATACTCTACCTACGAACCTGTGTCGGTTTAGGGTACGGTAGTATTTATTATTTTAAAAATTATTAAAATAATAAGATATGAATATTATTTTCCTGGCCCAATTTTAGCCGAGATTGCTGCAACTTTTTTTTTAAGTAGTAGTAGTAATTATTACAACATACTCCATTTTTATCTTTATTTTCTCCTTGTCTCTATTTTTATCTTTATTTAGATTCTAAATAGAGGAAAAAAAAAGAATAAAGGATAAAAATAAAGAAGCAAGCAATTTCGTTAAAACTACCTTTCTTCTTGGTTTCTATTTTTATTTTCTTTATTTTTATCCTTTTGGCCTGAGCCTTTTTGTCTTTATTGATAAAAATAAAGACAAAAAGGCAAAGGCTAAATAAATATAAAAAAAAATAGAAATAAAAATAAATTCGTTTATATTAAAAAAATATATAATTACTGTAAATATTCGCAAGAAGAAAGTTAGACAGTGGACTTTCTATTCTTTACTCATCAGCCACAGCTTTCGCTATAGTCCTTAGAGGCCGCTTTAAAACAAAACAGTTTAACCTTTCTATTTGCAACCCTTTCGTATTCGGCGAATTTCATTATAGAAAATTTTTTCGTTACTCATGTCAGCATTCTCTCTTCAGTAACCTTAAAAATAATGAATCACTATTTTATTAACAGTTAAACTGAATGTTCTACTACCTAGATTACAAAAATTAAAATATAATTTTTTTTTATATATTAAAAATATATATAATATAACCAACACGATATCGGTTGATTGTTTTAGACCCGGTGAATTTTCGGCGCTACTATCTTTTATTATTTATTAATAAATAATAATACTGCTGATGCGTTGTTACAAACGTTCATTAAAAGTAGCAACTACCAAGCTCACTTCACAGCTGTATTAGATATTGCTACGTCCTTATTTTCACTTAACAATCATTTGGGACCTTGATCAGTGTTCTCGGCTGTTTCCGTCTTGACTGTCCAACTTAGCATGAACAGTCTGAATATCTATCATCAATTTATGTTATTCCGAGATTCGCTTCCAAAGGTAAGATTTGTTAAATCCCCGCAACCTGAACGCATTTAATAAATTAAAAAATTTAATAAATTAAATTTGTTGGGAATCGCCTTGCTGTACCTCCATAAATTTTTTTTTTTATTTTTTTTTTATCCTTTTTGCCTTTGGCTTTATATCTTTATTATTATGAATTTAATAAAAAAGATTCAAAGAGCATAAGCTAAAAAGGATAAAAAAAAAATTAAAGATAGACAACATACTAAAATATGTTTCGGTAGAAAACCAGCTAGCACCAGGTCAGATTAGCATTTCACCGCTTTCCAAAATTCATCGGAGAATTATGCAACATTCATCCGTTCGATCTTTTCGATTAACATTCTGATCTTGGAAAGATCACCTGGCTTCGGGTCTAATATAAGTAACTTACCCTAAACTTTTTTAAAGTCAAGTCGCTTTCGCTAGGGTTTTAACCTTGCTACTTATATTAACTTGCTGACCCATTATGCAAAAGGTACGCCGTCATTCCTATTTAATTACTATTAAAAATAATTATGGAATTTCGACTGCTTATAGAGTTACTAATTCACAATCTATTTCACCTAGTTTTCTACTAACTTTTCAAAAATTTCCTTCACAGTACTTTTCACTATCGCTAAATTTACAATACTTAGCTTTAGAGGATGGTTCCCCTATGTTCCAACAAGTTATCTCTCATTGTACTCGCTCTAGTTCTACAAAATTTAAATTTTAAAATCTAGACCATGGTTATTGTTATTAACTCTACAGGACTGGTATAACCTTATTTTGTATAAAAATTACATGGGTTTTAATTACTATAATTTTTATGAAAATCTTTTTTCAATTAAGTTCACTTATTAAATAAAGGTAATAAACATTTAAATTTTAAATAAAAGTAAAAAGCAAACAATACTGCTGCTATTAAAAAATTTTTTTATAAAATAAGTTATAAATAATTAGAATTAAGATTAAAATTTCAAGTTAATAATAAGTTTCAATAAATTTAAAGCTAATCCGATTTCACTCGCCATTACTTTCGGAGTCTCGGTTGATTTCCTTTCCTTTCCTTACATAAAATGTTTTACTTCAGGAAGTATAAAATATATTAGGTTTACCTTAGGATTGCTTACTTATAAATTTGCTACATTAATAAATTTATTAATTATACAAACCAATTCCTATCGAAGTCATTCAGAATAAAGCTTTTGGTATTTACCTCCTTTTTTGTAAATTTGCTTTTTTGTTCCTTAATAACCCCTTTAAATTACTATTTATTTCTATTATTTATAATGTTATTACTATATCATCATCGATACTTTTATATATACTTTTCTTTTTTAGCGAAACACCTTTTATTTTTATCTTTATAATAATAAAGATAAAATTATGCCTCTTTTCCCAAATAAGTCTTTATTTTTATCTTATCTTTCTATTTATTTTTATCTTTTGGGTTTTTATTTCTATTTCTTTTGCCTTTGGTTTTAATTTTTATTTCTATTATTATTATAAATAAAAATAGAAAGTCAAAAGCAAAGGGGATAAATAAAATTAGAAATCTGAGCCTTATCTATTTTTATCTATTTTGCCCTTGGTTTAGTTTTTTTATTTTTTTTTTATCTCTATTTATATATAGATACAAATAGAGAAATAAAAATAAAAAGACAAAAGCAAGCCCTAGCTTCGTTTTTATTTTTATTTTTATATAATATAAATAAATATAAAAACGGAGAAGCGCAGGCTTGCTTCGCTTATTTGCTGCCGAAGCTGTTAGTTTTTTAAATTTCAATTTTATTGGTATAACTTAGGGACACTAAGTTTTTAATTTAATATTAGCAATAAGCAAATATTTAAACCGCGGTTTCTTTAATTTATCTGCGAAGTCGCTCAGTCTCTATTTTTACTTAATATAATTAGAAACTTTATTTTTATAATATTAAAGATAGAGTGTTACTCCGTTTTTTTTCCTGGGGGCCTTCGGATACAGCAAGATCTTTGTTTTTATCTCTATTGGCCTTTGGGTTTCTATTTTAAAAATTTTTTTTGCCCCTTTATTTTTTTTTATATAAATAAATATAAAAACGGAGCTACTCTATTTATATATAGATAAAATTAGAGATAAGCGCAGGCCCTAGAAGTATTTGTCTCTATTTTTATCTTCTCTATTTTTTATCTATATATAAATAGAGAAGATAAAAATAAAGAGGAGAGGCTATTTTTATCTATATATAAATAGAATCTTTAATTTTATATTACTAAAATTAAAGCAATAAAATAGATAAAATAGAGACAAATAGGTGCTTTTCTAGCTTTGCAAAGAGCAAGTGAATAATTTTAAATCTCCGATTATTTATATTAATATATATAAGAATAGAGATATAAATAAAAATTTATAAAAAGTTAGTATATATTTTTAAATTTTATTTTTATTTATTATAAGAAATTATATTTACTTTCTATCTAGGATCAGCATATGTACCAAGCTAATTAATTTATTAGTTGTTTACTTATATAATAATAGATAGATTTATAACTTATATATTTACCTTCGGGTGGTCTCTATTTTATCTCTTTTGCCTTTGGTTTTAATTTCTATTTTTATTTTTTTTAGTCTTTATTTTTATCCTAATAAAGATAAAAACGAAGCAACTCTATTTAGATACAAAATAGAGTTGCTTCGCTATAGAAATAAAAAGTAAATAGCACTTATGCCTTTGGTTTTAATTTTTATTTATAATTATAAATAAAAATAGAAAGTCAAAAGCAAAGGAAGGAAATAGAGTCTTTATTTTTATATTTATATAAATAAAGTTAAAAAATAAAAACGAAGCAACCCTTTATTTAATTTTAATATAAAAAAATATAAAAACGGAGCGAAGCTACCCTAGAAGTACCGATAAAATAGAGATAAATACTTCATAGCTAGGAAGTTTTAATCTTAAATTTAATAACTAATTTTTATATTTATATATAAATAAAATAGAGCGGCTTCGCAGGTTGGATATATTAATAAACAAAATAAAATTAAAAAAAGGACCCTGGAATTAAATTTTCCAGCATTTATTTTTAACCTAGCAGCAAAAATTTTGCTTAGTAGTAAGTTGCGCAAATATAAACTTAAAGTCTCTTAAGATTCTTTTTTTTTATTTCTTAAATTAACCCTATTTAATTATATATATGATAAATTATAATTTAGCTATTGCTTATTTATTTAAAATAATTATTATATGTTAGCTTGCTAAGATAACAAGTTATTATTTATTATATTTAATAGTGCAATAATTTATTTATCTACAAATTTTATTCTTTTTTTTATTTTTTTAATCTCTATAAACTCTATGTATATATATATAAAATAGGGAGTATATAATTAAAACTTCCTAGCTAGTAAATCTTATTTTATCTCTTTAAAGCTGTATGCCTCTCTTGCCTTTGCTAGCTTCGTTTTTATCTCTATTTTCTCTTTTTTGTTATCTATATATAAATAGAGTTGCTTCGTTTTTATCTTTATTTTGCCTTTGCCTTTTTTTTTAGTCTTTATTTTTATCATAATAAAGACTAAAAACGAAGCAACTCTATTTCCCTTGCTTTTGTCTTTTTATTTTTATAGCGAAGCAACTCTATTTGTATCTATATATAAATAGAGATAAAAAAAAATAAAAATAAAAATAGAAACTAAAGCAAGGGCAAAAGAGATAAAAATAGATAAGGCTCAGGTTTCTATTTTTATTTTTCCCCTTTGCTTTTGACTTTCTATTTTTATTTATAATAATAATAGAAATAAAAATTAAAACCAAAGGCAAAAGAAATAGAAATAAAAAGCAAAAGGATAAAAATAAAGACAAGCAGTAGAGAAAAGGATAAAGCAAAAATTTAATAAAGATACAAACAAATCAACAATTTATTTCTATTTGTAATAGCATATGCAACAATTATTTTTATTTGTAATAATAGGAATAATAACGGACCAATGGAAGAAGGAAAAAAAATAGTAATAAAAAGAAGCGGCCATTAAAGATAAAAAAGACCAGTAAAAAGATAAAAATAGATAAGCGGAAAAGCGCCCCTTTTTTACTAGTAATTTCTCCAACAAAAGTATATTTTTTTATATGAAAATAAATAAATACCCTGTTTGTCTCTATTTGTCTCTTTTTTTTTAATCTCTATTTATATATAAAGAAAGTAAATATAAATAAAAAATAGAATAAAAAAATTGTTGTAGGAATTACTAGTAAATAGAGTTGCAATTGCTAAAAATTATATTTGTGCAAAAGGTCGCTACTACTACAAATAGAGATTATAAAAAGTATGCTAATTATTTATTAAAAATATTCTTTCAAATATTTTTAAATTAAAAAATATTTTAATAATTTATAATTATCTTAAATATTATAATTAAAAAAATTTATTGCAGCTAAATTATAGCAGCCTGAATAGTTTAATTGGTAAAACAGCTTACTTGTAATAAGTAAATAGCGGTTCAATTCCGTTTTTAGGCAAAATATTTTCCTTTTTAACCTTCCCCTTGCTTTTGTCCTTCTTTATTTTTATCTAAATTAAATAAAGATAAAAAAAAACAAGGGCAAAAGGAACAAAAGCAAGCCCTAGCTTCGTTTTTATTTTTTATCTTTATTTATATAAATATAAAAATAAAGACTCTATTTCCTTTGCTTTTGCCTTAAAATTTTATTTCTATTATTATTATAAATAAAAATAGAAAACCAAAGGCAAAAGAGATAAAAAATAGAGACAAGGCCCTAGCTTCGCAAGGAGAAATAGAGTTGCTTCGTTTTTATCTTTATTATGCCTTTGCCTTTTAGGCTCAGGCCAAAAGGATAAAAATAAAGACTAAAAAAAAGGCACAGGCATAATAAAGATAAAAAAACTCCATAACTAGGGCTTGTCTATATTTGTACCATAATAAAAGTAAAAACTTCATACCTAGGCCAGCTGATAAGCTGCAACTCTAATTTTATCTAATTTTTATTCCTATTTTTATTTATAATAAAAATAGTAATAGAGAAAAAAAAAGAAGCTTGCTTCGCTAGTAAAATAAATAAGCTAGGTAGGCATTAAGCCAAAAATATACAAATAGAAACAAAAAAGGCTACGCAAGAAAGCCGAAAGATAATTTAATTTATTTTTTTTTTGAGTTGTAGTTTAATTTGGAAAAACACCATTTTTTGGAAGTGGTTTATATCAGTTCAACTCTGGTCAACTCAGAATTTATTATATCTTTTTGTTAACCTTTTTTGCTATTGGGCAGATTTAATGCTACTAAAAAAGCCAAGTGGCAGATTATTGCTTTTTATTTATAAAATTAAAAAAAAAATAAAAACAAAGGGAAGAGGGGGGGGGGGAAATCTGATAATGGTTAATCGGTTATATTTGCAATATAATAATGATAGTTCGAATCTATCTTTCTCCAATTAAATTTTAAACATATATACTACAATTATCTTTTTGTTTACAACAACCACAGCTATTATAATTTAAGACTGCTACAATTACAGCAGATCTCTTGCCTTTGTAAGGCTTCGAGTTTACCTTATTTTGTATAAAAATAAAAACTTATTTCGGACTAGCTTCGCAACTCTAGCTTTGCAAAAGCAAGCTCTAGCTATGAAGGTTTTATTTTTATTTATCCTTGCGAAGGTAGGGCTTGCTTCGTTTTTATCTTTATTTTTTTTTTTAATTAAAGATAAAAAATAAAAAATTGATATAAATAAAGACCAAAAGTTCCGAAAGGAAAGAGGCAAGAAGACAGAAAGAGTAGTTGCATATGCTTCTAAAAAAAAGGCCCAAGCAAATAGAGATAAAAAAAGCAAGCCCTACCTTCGCAAGCCCTAGTTTCGTTTTTATCTTTATTATGCCTTTGCCTTTTGTCTTTATTTGTATCCTTTTGCCCTTGATTTAGTTTCTATTTTTATTTTTTTTTATCTCTATTTATATATAGATAAAAGAAAATAAAAATGCAAAAGCAAGGGAATAAAGATAAAAAGGCTCAGATTTCTATTTTTATTTTATTTATCTCTATTTATATATAGAAACCAAAAGAGCAAATAGAAATAAAAGCCCCAAGGATAAAAATAAAAACAAAGAGGCAAAAAATTTAAATGTTTTCCAGCAATATAAGTAATAAGCAAAAAAAAATGGTAATAATATATATAAATAAATTTAAATAGAGAGGGTATTCTAATTGGTTAAGGAGCTTACTTTGGGAGTAAGAAGTTGCATGTTCGAGTCGTGTCCCTCTCGTTTTAAAAATTAAAGTTTTAACCTTTAAATAGGGTATGTTTACCTAGTTACAAATATAATAATAGTGAAATAATAAGTATGATATGGCTGAATCTATTTAAAATTGCATAATTTTTTTTTTTTCCTAATTATCTATGAGTATAAACCCATAGTTTCTCCTCCGGTTTTATATTAATTATTATAAATATAAAAATAAAGAAAGGAAGTCTCTATTTTTATCCTTGCCCTTTGCTTTTGTCCTAATCTCTATTTTTATCCTTTTGGTTTTTATTTATCCCCTTTGCTTTTGACTTTCTATTTTTATTTATAATAATAATAGAAATAAAAATTAAAACCAAAGGCAAAAGAAATAGAAATAAAAAGCAAAAGGATAAAAATAAAGACTTAAAACGAAGCTAGTAAGTCTTTATATTTATCTATTTTATTGTTTTGTCTTAATTTTTATATTACTAAAGATAAAACAATAAAATTTGATAAAAATAAAGACTTGCTTCGCTATAGAAGAAATAACTTTGAAAGTATTATAAAATTTCCATCTGTGTGCATATTTGCTAGTCTATTATCAGCAGCAATTTTATTAAAAATTAGCTGTTTCTAAATAATCTTGGTTATTATCTTTACAAAAAAAATAAAAAACAGCTCTTTTTATAGCTGCAGCTTCGCAGCTGCAACTCTAATCTTTTTTTTTATTTCTAAATTTTATTTATATGGTTTTACAGATAAAAATAGCTGCGGAATAATTACCCTTTTTTTTTCTATATCTTCTAGCTTATTTTTTCTATTATTATTATCTATTATTCTCTAATTATTTCCTCTTTTTTTTTCCTAGCTTATCTTAAAAGAGCTTTTGGGCGAATCAACTTTATTATTATTTAATTTTTATTTGTATTTTTATTATAAATAATATTAGAAATAGAGTCTTTATTTTTATATTTATATAAATAAAGATAAAAAATAAAAACGAAGGTTGTTTGGATAAGGCTTTGTTTCTATTAGTTACTTATTTTTATTTCTATTTTATTAGAAATAAAAATACAAATAGAAATAAAAACTACCTAGCTTCGCTAGGAGCGTAAGTAGGGCTTAGAAAGTAGGGGGGGGGTGGGTTGCGAAGCCAGCAACTCTATTTTTTTAATCTATATAAATAGATTTAAAACAAAATAAAATTAGAAAAAAGACTGAAAGCCAGCTGTTAAGCTGCAGATCTATTATGTAAAAATAAAAACTAAGCTAGAAAAACTAGCTCCTTAATTTAAATTCACTTTATTAATTAAAAAAAAGACCCTATTTGATAAAAATAGATTACGAAGCTAGTCCTTCGGTCCTGCTGAAGGAAAGGAAAAATTAAAGATAATTAAAGATAAAAAAGATATAAAATTTTTGACTTTCTGTTTCTAATACAAACACAAATAGTGTTGCTTCTCACAAAAAACGCTGCAGCAAAAATTATACAAATAAATAAAGATTATTATTATGGAAAAAAAAAGAAATTTAAATGAAAGCATTTGGATTTGAACCAAAGACTTTCCCCTTAAAAGGGGGACACTCAACCAACCGAGTTCTGCTTTCTTTATAAAAAAAAATAATTAAAGCATAAATATAGCTTAAAACTAATACTATTAAGATTTGATTAGCGCTACTGTTTTTTTTCACTACCTATCTGCGCCTACTAAATAATCCACCGCCTATTTTTTTTTTTTCTTTAATTATAAATTTCTGCTGTTTAGAAATAAGCTGACCATATATCGTTTTAACCTTTATTTAGATTTAAATTTAGATAAAAATAAAGACTATTTAACAAGTTAGAAAATTAAAAAATTTTTAAAATAAAGATTAATAGTTAGGTTTTTACTGTTAATATTATGCCCCGGGAGAGAATTGAACTCCCATATCTATATCTTCAGAATAGCGCTTTGACCACTAAGCAACCGAGGCTAATTTAAATTATTTTATTTGTTAAAAATTTAGACAAAAGTAAGGAAGCAACTTTAATTTTAAAATAGTACCTAATTTCTAAGTAATAACTCTAATTATATATAGATAAAAAATAGAGACGTACTTCTTGCTTCGAAGAAAGCTACAAAAAGATACAAAACAAAATAGAGTAGTTGCATTTGTTACCCATAAAAAAAGCCCAACCTTCGCTCCGAAGGAAGTTTTTATTTCTATTTACTTTAATTTTATCTATATATATAAATAGAGTCCTTATTTTTATATAACTAAAGGTAAAAAAAAAAATAAAAAAAAAATAAATTCCTAGCTATGAAGTTTTTATTTTTATTTATCCTCCGTTTTTATATTTATTTATATAAAAATAAATAAAGGGCCTCCGTTTTTATCTTTATTATTATAAATATAAAAATAAAGAAAGGAAGTCGCTATTTGTATCCGTACTTCTAGGGTAGCTTCGCTAGAACAAAACCAAGGGGGGGGGTAGTATTCCTAATAATATTTAATATAATGTATAAAATTTTAAAGAATTATTTTGTTTTAACTCGACTAGCTTTAAATAGTTAGAGTCTTTCTTGTATTTATATTATTTATAATTTTTTATAACTAAAGATACTTTTTTTATTTTTATTTCTATTATTAATTTAAATAATAAAAGTTGTTGCATATGCTTTTACAAAAGGAGAAAAAAAGATAAATATATAGACTACCTAGCTTCGCAAGAAGGTGCTTCGTTTTTATCTCTATTTTTTATCTCTATTTATATATAGATAAAAAATAGAGAAGATAAAAATAGAGACAAGGCCCTAGCGAAGCAAGCTTCGTTTTTATCCCTATTTAGCTTTGGCCTTTTTGTCTTTATTTTTATCCTTTTGCCCTTGATTAGTTTCTATTTTTATTTTTTTTTATCTCTATTTCCTTCCTTTGCTTTTTACTTTCTATTTTTATTTATAATAATAATAGAAATAAAAATTAAAACCAAAGGCAAAAGAGATAAAAATAGATAAATAGAAATAAAAAGACAAAAGCAAAGGAATAAAGATAAAAAGGCTCAGGTTTCTAATTTCAAATAGAAATAAAAACCCAAAGGATAAAAATAGAGACAAGGCCCTAGCTTCGCAAGGAGAGAAATAAAAATAATTTTGCTAGAAATTAGTATTGGATACTATTTTATAAAATTAATGTAATTCTATAGCATCTCTTAAATATGAACAAACTAAAAGTGTAAATACAAAAGCTTGAATTAAAGAAACAGCTAATTCTAAACCAACTAATGCTAAGAAAATAGCAAAAGGTATTAGGGTTAATATTGCTATTAATATATTAGCTGAAAATAATTTGAATAAGTAACTACTTAATATTTTTAATAAAGTATGCCCTGCTGTAATATTAGCAAATAATCTAACCCCTAAAGAAACAGCTCTAGCTAAATAAGAAACTAATTCAATTAAAACTAATAAAGGTACTAAACTTAAAGGAGTTCCAGAAGGAATAAAGAAAGCAAAAAATTTAATACCATGGATAGATAAAGCTAGAATAGTTACACCAATAAAAATAGTAAAACTTAATCCTAAAGAAACGATTCCACTAGCAGTAACAGCAAAAGAATAAGGAACATTAGATATTAAATTAGCAATTAAAATATAAAAAAATATTGAATATATAAAAGGGAAATATTTTTCACTAGCAACTCCAATTTGATCTCTAACCATAGTATTTAAACTAGAAAAAGAAGATTCTAAAGAAATAGACCAATTATTAGGTATAATTTTATTTTCATTATTGGCATAAATGTGTAATCCAATTATAGTTAACACTACAAAAATAGAATATAAACTTAAGTTTGTTAAATTTAAATGTAAATTTCCTAATATTGGAGCATTAATTCCTATTAAATTAGTAACCTCAAATTGACTTAATGGAGAATTAATAAATAAATTTAAATTATTCATTTTGAATTAAAGGAACTCTGCTTGGGTTAATTTGTTATATTTATTCTATTCTTTCTTTCCCTAGCATCGCAAAAAGGAGTAGGAAGTTTTTATTTCTATTATCTCTATTTGTATCTATATATAAATAGCCTCTGCCTGATGGGCAATCGGCCCGAAGGAGATTAAAAAAAAAAATAAAAATAGAAAAAGGAAGAAGGAAGAAGGTAGAAGATAGTCTCTATTTGTATCTCTTTTGCCTTTGGTTTTAATTTTTATTTCTATTATTATTATAAATAAAAATAGAAAGTAAAAAGCACTTTTGCCTTTGGTTTTAATTTTTATTTCTATTATTATTATAAATAAAAATAGAAAGTCAAAAGCAAAGGAAGGAAATAGAGTCTTTATTTTTATCTTTATTATTATAAATTTAAAAATAAAGTTGTTGTAATAATTACTACTACTAGAATTTAAAAAAATTATAAAAATAGAGAAAAAGAGAGGGCAAATACCCTAGGGAAGTTAGGCATAAACTATTGGATTAAAGGTAAAAATAGGAAAAAAACTAGAGTTGCAAAGCTAGTGGTAAAAAAACATAGAAATAACTAATATTTCTATATAAATTATGTATAGAAATAAAAACTCTCTTATTTATGCCCTTACTTTATTTGTATCTATATATTAATAAAAAGACTCTTTATTTTTATATTATATTAATATAATTAAAGATTTTGTTTTTATTTCTATTATTATTAAAAATAAAAAAAAGTTGTTGCATATGCTACTACAAAAAAAAATATACAAATAAAGAAAGTTGTTGTAGTAATTATTTCTACTAGGATATTTTGTATCTATATTTAATATAAATAGCCTCTGCTTTTTATCTCTATTTGCCTTGCTTTTTATTTTCTATTTTTATTTATAATAATAATAGAAATAAAAATTAAAGCAAAGGCAAAAGATATAAAAATAGAGTTGCTTCGCCAACGAAGGAGATAAAATATATAAATATACAAATAAAGAAATGACGGCTAAATAGAAATTTAATAGAAACTTATTTATATTTTTATATAAAAATAATAAGATATAAAAACAGCTATAAGTTATGCAGCTATATATATATATAAATAGTTAGGCCAAAAAGCAAAAGCGAGCGTGCTTAGATTCGAACTAAGAACATTTTAATTGACAATTAAACCCTATACCAATTTAGATACACACCCTATACCAATAATTTATTAATATATATTTTTATATTACCTTACTTACTACTCTATTTGTATCTATTTATATAAATAAATTTAAAACCAAGCGAAATCTGATACTAGCTTTTTTATCTCCATTGAAGATAAGTTTTTTTTATAATTTAACTAACCCTAGCTTCTCCTCCTATTTTTCATTATATTTTTATATAAATAGCCTCTGCTTTTTATCTCTATTTAAATACAAATAGAGACTGAGGGCAATCGTTTTTATTTTTTATCTTTATTTATATAAATAAAGATAAAAAATAAAAAGAAGATAGGGTAGCTTCGCTCCGTTTTTATATTTATATAAAATTTAATAAAGCCCCCTTCTTTTTGTTCTTGCTTCGCAAGGTAAGCTAGGGCAAAAGGAAACTAAGGCTTGTTTTTATTTTTATCCTTTTTTTTTAATTTTATCTTTATTTTTATAAAAATAAAGAATCTATTTATATATATAGATAAAATTAGCCTCCGAAGGCCTTTCTTTTTATCTTTATTTATATAAATTTAAAAATAAAGAGGCCTTTTATTTAATTTTAATATAAAAAAATATAAAAACGGAGCGAAGCTACCCTTGAAGTACGGATAAAAATAGAAACAAAGAGAAATAAAGATACAAACTTCATAACTAGGAATTTATTTTTTTTTTAATACTTTTTTTTATCTTTAGTTATATAAAAATAAATATTCTAATTATATATATAGATAAAAATAAAGTAAATAGAAATAAAAACGGAAGACAAAAGCTAAATAGAGATAAAAATTAGTTAGGTTCTGTAATCGAATTTGAAGGAGCAAAAAAATAGGGGGGGGGTATTTAAACAATTACTCTAAGGATTATTAAGAATATAATAATAAAAAGGCCATCATTAATGCGAATAATCCAGTTGCTTCAGCTAATGCGAATCCTAAGATTGCATAAGTGAATAGTTGTCCTTTTAATTGAGGATTTCTAGCAAATGCTAAAATTAAAGAACCAAATACAGTACCTATTCCTGCTCCAGCTCCGATTAATCCTGAGCAAGCAACTCCAGCTCCTATATATTTTGCCGCAGCTAACATTATAAAAATGTTTTAAAATTAAAATAGCGTCTAACATATTAATTTAATAAAATATATTAAAAAAAAATTAAATCTGCGTTTACTTACGAAATAAGTGCTGCATCTTTGCTTATTTGCTGAAATTGCTTTTTTTTATCTCAATATATTTAAGTTTTAATTTTAAATAACTTGCTAAATAGTCTTTAATTTATAATAGCCGCGAATGCTTGTTCTTTATCTAATTTTATTTTGTTTTTTATTTTTTATCTTTATTTATATATATATAAATAAAGATTCTATTTATATATAGATACAAATTAGAGATTAATAAAGATAAAAACCATTTTTTTAAATCTGCAGCATTCGCAGTTAAAGCAGCTCCGCAATAATACTGTTTGTAGTCAATAGCAAAGAACAACTTATTAGTAGCATTCGCTTGAAGTTAGCAGTATTAAAAAATATATTAAACTATATAATACTCTTTTAATAAATTATAAAGATAGGTTACCACTAGCTTCGCTTGCTCATACTATTTTTATTTGTTTGAATTGGAGAAAGTCAAGTGAATAAAAAAATCCCGCGCTCTCCGTTTTTATATTTATTTATATACAAATAAATAAAGGGCTTGCCTTTGTTTTATCTCTATTTTTTATCTCTATTTATATATAGATAAAAATAGAGAAGATAAAAATAGAGACAATGCTTCGAGTTTTTATCTTTATTCCCTTGCTTTTGTCCTTGTCTCTATTTTTATCTAAATAGAGTTAAAAACGAAGGTAGGGCTTCTTTATTTTTATCTCTTTTGCCTTTGGTTTTAATTTTTATTTCTATTATTATTCTAAATAAAAATAGAAAGTAAAAAGCAAAGGAAATAAAGATACAAAAAAAGCAAGGGCAAAAGGATACAAATAAAGACAAAGGTAGCAGAAAATTAGTGGTGCTTCGCAGGGTTAGCTAATAAAACAAAAAAAAAATAATATTTAAAAATACACCAACTAATAACTTTATTTTTAAAGTCGCTAGCTGGGCAAATATGCAGCAATATACTAACTACGGATGATACAAATTATCTTTGCCTCCGTTTTTATATTTATTTATATAAAAATAAATAAAAGGCTTGCATTTGTTCTAGCTTCGCTTGCGTTTTTATTTCCTTAAGGCCGATTGCCTGCGAAGCGCAGGCAGAGGCTATTTTCTCTATTTTTATCTATATATAAATAGAGATAAAAAAAAAATAAAAATAGAAAAAGCAAGTCTTAATTTTTATATTAATATAAAAAAAGATAAAAATTAAAACCAAGGGCAAAAAGAAGCAGCTAAAGAAATTTAATTCTATTTATAATTTTATCCTTTTGCTTTTTATTTCTTTTGCCTTTGGTTTAAATTTTTATTTCTATTATTATTATAAATAAAAATAGAAAGTCAAAAGCAAAGGGGAAAAATAAAAATAGAAACCTGAGCCTTATCTATTTTTATATAAATAGAGATAAAAAAAAGGCAAAGGCTATAATATAAATATAGATAAAAATAGAGTTAAAGCGAGGCACTTTCGGAGCCCCTAGCTTCGGCCTGAGATAGGTAATAATACAACTAGAGCAGAAGTAATATAAATTATAAATAATCTAATTTCTTCTAAGTTAGATGAATAATTAGATCCTTGAGATTCAACTGGCAATTGACTATAGTTATTTAAGATTAAAGGAGAGAATAAAATAAATAATAAAGATATTAAAGCTATAGTAATATATAAAGAATAAGTTGTTATTACTCCTGTATCTAATTTAGCTAAAATTTTTCCTGCATTATAAAAATAATTAGATAAACCTAAAGGTCCTAATAATTCAATAGCTCCTCTATCTATTTCTTTAGATATAATATAACCTAATTTAAATCCAGTTTGGAAAATAAAATGATTATAAATAACGTCGAAATAATATTTACCATTTAAGAAAGCGTATATATCTCTAAGGTAAATACCTAATTTATTATTAGTTAAATTTATTAAAAATAAACCCAAAGGAAGTTGATAAAAAAAAAAGACTAGTGCAGAGAAAGCACCAATAAAACTTAATATAACTGGTAATAATTTAATAAAAATATTATAAGTTGAAGTATTACTATAATCTAAAGCAGTAGAGAATTCTGCTTCAACTAAAGAAATATTATTAGGATGCATAAAAATAGAATTTTGGAAGAAATCACTACCAATACCTATAAATAAATCAGAGAAAACATAACCAAAGAATATACTAAATAAAGCTAAAATTAATAAAGGGAATATTAAAATATAATTAAGTTTTTCTATTGACAATAGGTTTTTATTACTATTTAAAGAAAAGCTTCTCCGAAGAACAGAAGGATTTATATAAATATCTGAAGAATTTAAAGAATTAAGATAAGAAAATTTATTCCCATTAGGTGTAGTTAGGAAAACTAAACTTATTAATCTAAAACTATAAAAAGCAGTTATACCTGCAGTAAAAGAACCTAGTATGTAAGCATATATTCCACTAAAATTATATTGACCATATGCTAATTCTAAAATCAGATCTTTACTATAAAATCCTGTTAAATAAGGAGTAGCTAATAAACTTAAAGTACCAGTTACCATTACAGAATAGATAAAAGGTAAAAATTTTATTAAACCACCCATTTTTCTAACATCTTGTTGATCTGCAAAAGAATGTATTACAGCACCAGCCCCTAAAAACAATAAAGCTTTAAAGAAAGCATGATTTACCGTATGCATTAATGCAACATTATATTGACTTATTCCTATAGCCATCATCATATATCCTAATTGAGATATGGTACTAAATGCAATAATTCTTTTTAAATCATTAGCTAATAAACCACTAGTTGCTGCTATAAATGCAGTAGTTGAACCTATAATAGTTATTATTAATAAAGCTGTACTACTATATTCTAAAATAGGAGATACTCTTATTAATAAATAAATACCAGCTGTAACTAGTGTAGCAGCATGTAACAAAGCACTAACAGGTGTAGGTATTATGTTAACAGTAAATTTCTTTACTGATCGGACTTTATCTTCTTCATAATTTTAAATATGAAGCTTCACATTTAGTCTCTGAGGATCCTACTTAAGATTAATTTGGTTAATTTCTTTCTTATTTATAAAAATTAAATATTTTAATCTTGTTGGTTTCCTGCTGATTGCCCTCCGTTTTTATATTTATTTATTTATAAATAAATAAAGGTAGTCTCTTTTTTTATCTCTATATGTAAATAGAGATAAAAAGGAAGTTAGTCTTTATTAGATTTTTTTTAGCTAAGGTGGCTGGCTTATTCTATATGTAAAACTACAAATTAATCTATTTTAGTATTAACCCTTTTTTCTTTATTTATATATATATAAAATAAAGACTCTATTTAAATATAGATTAAAAAAAAAAGAGAAAATAGAGATTTAAAAAAAATAGAAATACAAACGCAAATGAGTAACCTTTTGAAATAATAAAATTTATCCCTATATAAACTCTATTTGTATCTATTTATAAATATCCCTCCTTTCTTTGCGAAGCAAGTCTTTTTATTTATATTACTAAAGATAAAAAAAATAAGGTAGAGCAGTTTATTTTATGGGTCTTTTCTATTTAGCCTCTGGCTGGCGAAGCAAGCAACTCTATTTTTATCTCTTTTGCCCTTGGTTTACTTTATCTTTATTTAAATAAAATTAAAGAAGGACAAAAGCAAGGGAAATAGAGATAAAAACCTGAGGTAATCGGCCCGAAGGGGATTCCATAAATATAGAAAAAATACAGGTGCTCCATGGAGCACCCACGCGGAGCACAGATACTGCACCTAGGCGCGTGGTATAATTGGTCTAGTCTCTGGTCTATTTTTATCTATTTATTTTTTTTTGTAATAAAAACTGCTTCTAAGCTATCGCAATTGCTTCGCCTTCTGTCTGAAAGAAGAAAGCCCTCAGTCTCTATTTTTATCCCTTTTGCCCTTGTTTTAGTTTCTATTTTTATTTTTTTTTTATCTCTATTTATATATAGATACAAATAGAGTTGCTTCGCTATAGGAATAAAAAGTAATAAGCAAGGGAAATAGAGTCTTTATTTTTATATTTATATAAATAAAGATAAAAAATAAAAAGCAGAGGCTAGATATAAAAAAATTAAAAAAAAATAGAGAGTAAAAGGCTCATAAATAAGGGGGAGTGAGCAAATAATTAAAAATAAAGACTTAATAAAGATACTGTTTTTACAAAATAAAAAAGCTGGATTGCAGCAAACACTCCGGTTTTATCTATATGGATAAAAATAAAGACAATACTAGCAGCATTACCGCAAAAGTATAAGAGAAAAATAACTGCAGCAGCTAAAGCAGCAATCATTAAGAATTTTACTTCCCTCCGTTTTTATATTTATTTTTATATAAATAAATATAAAAACGGAGCAACTCTATTTGTATCTCTTTTGCCCTTGTTTTAGTTTCTATTTTTATTTTTTTATCTCTATTTATATATAGATACAAAATAGAGAAAATAGAAATAAAAAGGCAAAAGCAAAGAAAATAGAAATAAAAAGCAGAGGCTATTTTATCATTATAATTGGATCAGTACTTAAAACTTTAGGATGTTCCAGCATACAGTGAAAATTAAGGAGGCCCCTAAATATAAACAATTATATTCCTAATTTATACAAAAAATCTTTATGCATATATGGTTTTACTAATGAAATTACTATATCCATACTAGTTTTAGATATTCTAATTCTATATCTATTATTAATTTTATCTCTTACTTTCAAAGTTGATTTAATATTTAACTTTGCTAGTAGTGATTGAAGAATTATGTATTCTTCTTTAATAAATGATTCAGTACAAAAGATCACTGTTTTAGTTCTTCCTTCGAATTGCGAAGCTACCTTTGCTTTTTACTATTTATTTCTATTTTCTCTTTTTTTATCTATATATAAATAGTCTCTGCCTGATGGGCAATCGGCCCGAAGGAGATAAAAAAAAAAAATAAAAATAGAAACTAAACCAAGGGCAAAAGTGAATCAAAATAACCATCATCCATTATCCAATAAGCTAATGATATTTCTGAAAACATTTAAGATATATTTAAAGGAACCATTTTAATAAATTTGTTTTTTTCATTATCTTTTTTATACCATAAACTATATAAAGCTGTAAATAAAAGATGTGTTTTAGTTTTAAATTGGTATTGAGTAATTTTTTTCTCTTTATTCTTTATTTTTATAATAATAAAGAGAAAAAAAAGTGAGTAGCTTCGCAGGTAAAGTATTCGGATAAAGATAAAATTTTGTATCTGTAAATTGACTATAAATATTCTTATTTAAATGATGTAAATGGTTTAAAGAATAAACATCCATAGTTATAGAAAATTTACCATTACCTTTATTATTTTTAGAAAGACTTATAGAACCATCACCTAACATATTTCCAGTAATAGAATGTAATGTAGATGTAGGTATAGAATTAATAATAGGTAAAATAGATAAATAGTATATATCATAAGAATTGTTATAATAATTATAGAAAAATATGATATAAAGAATATATATAAAATATAGTTGTTTAACACTGTTTAAAGCCTCCATACTACCAGGTAACCAAGAATGTAAAGGGATATTAGCACTTTTAGCTAAAGCCCCACCTAATAATAATAAAGATATAATAGTAATACTTGTTCCATTAATAAAAGGTATTAAACTAAATATTTCAGAATAATTTAATGACCCAAAAATAGAGAATATTGCAAAAAATCCTATACTCATTAACATATCACCACCTCTATTCATTGTAAAAGCTAGTATCGCTGCTTTATTGGATTGTATTCTAGTAAAATAAAAATTAATTAATAGATATGATACTACACCTATAGCTTCCCAACCTACAAACATAACTAAAAAATTACCCCCACAGATTAAAAATAACATTCCTGCAGTAAACGCAGATAAATATGCAAAAAATCTTTGAATGTGCATGGCTATCAAATTTATCATACAATTAATTATTATTTAATTTTCTACCAGTATTCTTCGAAGAACCAGATTTAAGGGATCGAATTAAATCTAATCCTTCCACCTTTGTCTTTATTTTTATCAATAAAGATAAAAACTCGTAGCCTTTCAAAGGCAAGAGGTGTAAGATGTTTATCCTCAACCATTAATTTAGCAATTTCACACCAATCAAAAAAATCAAACAATTTAACACCAATTAGATTATTTTTATTAAAGAAAGGAATAATTCAGATTTATTAGGATATTTATATATTTTACCAGATCCTAAAAATTTAGCTATATTCTCCATTAATTTAATATCTCTACTATGTTGGGATATTCTAAATCTTAATTGAGCTCTATATCCTATTTTATGTGTTGATTTAGTAATATTAACATCAAATTTTCCCTCCCCTGAAAAAAAATCTGCAATCCAATTAGGATCAGGTATGATTCAAGTATTAATTAAAGGTCTTTTACCTGGATTAATATTCTTAAATTCAGAATTTAACATATCAGATAACCCTAAATTCATTGATGCTTTTATATTAATTATTTGATATAACCCTTCCTTTTTATCTCTATTTATATAAAGATAAAAATAGAGAATAGTAAGATGATTTTTTTTTAATAATTTCTATTATCTGTTGAAATAATTTAAAATCTGCTAATTTTTGACTTAATAAAGGATATTTATCAAAATGATTTAATAATATTGTTAAATCTTTAATTGAATTGATTGAATAATTTACTTTATTTTGATTAGGATAACTATATATTGAACCAATACCACCTAAAAATTGTTGTAATAATAATAAAATAAAAATATCTCGTTTATCAACACCAATTTGAAATTTATGTTGAATACGCCAACCTAAAGTACGGTTATTTTTTTATCTATTATAATAGAAAATGAACCTTCAGCATCAGTAAAACCAGTTAAAAACCAAAGATCTACTTTAGATTTTATATTTTTATTTAGATAGAAATAAATAGGGTTATTGAAAGTAGAAAAAATTTTTTTTTTTAATTGCCTTTGCCTTAAAGCCATAAGGCCAAAAGGTTTAGAAGGGATTTTGATTGGATAGTTTTTTTCGAAACCCATTAGAGTACACCTTAATTTCATTAATTTTGTATTATTAATGGAATAACTACCGTCTACTCGTTGCTCTTTTACAGATTTTAAGGTTAAGTTTGGCTGTGGGTATTTATATTTACCTTTAATCTCTGATTTAGATCCGCGATTGCCCATTTCGCTTTCGCTCATCTTATTACTTGTTACCATACCTGAATAATTACTTCAGCCACATATTCACTTTCGTAAATTGCTTGGTATATTAAGCTTTAGGGTGTTTCCGGAGTTTGATAGTTTAACCCACAATAGCGTTTTCCCAAAACACAAAGCAGGATCTGTAGATAAATAGTCTACACTGTAAATATGGATTAAAGTTGAACAATATATTACTGCTAACCCTAAAGATACAGTCAATTGATCAAAATAAAAAGACCAAGTTATATTTAATATTTCTATATCTAACCAATTTAAAATATCTATACTTACTGGAGAACCACATATACCTACTTCATAAAAGGCTATTGTCATTAAAATTGATGTAATAATTAAACTAATACATATTATTAATTGAGATCCTGTTACTCCAATTTTTCTACCTAGAAATCCACTAACTAATGAACTTATTAAAGGTAAAATAATAATGGATAAATACATTAATTATGTAAAGATATAGTCCCTCTTAATCTATAATATGCAACTAATATACTTAAACCTATTACTGATTCTGCTCCAGCTATAGATAAAATATAAATACTAAAAATTTGGCCTATATTATCATCAAAATAATAAGACATTATTAGAACTAATAGTGTTACTGATAATAACATAATCTCTATAGCTATAATCATTAATATAATATTTTTCCTATTTAATACAAATCCTAATATGCCTATTATAAATAATAAAATAGAGATATTCATATATATGTATTCTAATTTTCCATTTTTGTTACATTTAATAAATGCTATTTTTATTCCTAAATTTTTCTAAAGATTATTTAAAGCACTTAATATCTTCTATTTAAATCCGATTTTACTCCAGCAGCTGATAAAGTTTTTTTTTGCTTTAGCTTCTCCTCCCTAGCGAAGCAAGCTTCGTTTTTATCTCTATTTAGATAAAAATAGAGACAAGGTTAAGCTTTTATATTTATTTATATTAAAATAAATAAAGGGCCTCTTTATTTTAATATAAATAAATATAAAAAGAAAAGCTTCTTTTTTTTTATATATTATATAAATAAAGATAAAAAGAAAGGCGGGCCTTACCGTTTGTATCTTTTTTATTTTTAAAATAAAAATTAAGAAAAGAGGCAATCTTCTATCACCAGTAATTTCAGCTCGAAGCAAAGCTCTATTTGGCTTTATTTTTATCAAATTTTAATTTTTATATTTAATTATATAAAAATTAAGAATCTATTTATAAATATAGATATAAAAAAGTCTTCGAAGCAAGCCTGCGCTTCGCAGGCTATCGTTTGTAAATTTTATCTTTAATTATATAAATATAAAGCCTCTATTTAGATACAAAATAGAGTTGCTTCTTGCTCCGTTTTTATATTTATTTATATAAAAATAAATAAAGGGGCCACTTTTGTATCTTTATTAGGATAAAAATAAAGACTACCTAGCTTCGTTTTTATCTCTATTTTTTTAGTCTTTATTTGTATCCTTTTTGCCCAAAAAGGCAAAGGCACAATATAGATAAAAACGAAGCTTATCTATTTTTTTTATCTATTTGCCTTGCTTTTGTCCGAATCTTTATTTTTATACTTTTGGTTTTTATTTCCTTAAGGCCGATTGCCTGCGAAGCGCAGTCAGAGGCTAATTGCTCTTTTGGTATCTATAAATAAAGATTAATAAAATAATAATAGAAATCTGAGCCTTTTTATATTTATTCTTTTGCTTTTGCATTTTTATTTCTATTATTATTATAAATAAAAATAGAAAATCAAGGGCAAAAGGATACAAATAAAGATAAAAAGGCAAAGGCTAAATAAAGATAAAACAAAAGCAAGCCCTTTATTTATTTTTATATAAATAAATATAAAAACGGACAAAAGAGATAAAAATAGATAAGATAAAAATAGAGAAGATAAAAATAGAGTTGCTCCGCCACCCTTTATTTATTTTTATATAAATAAATATAAAAACGGAGGAGGAGATAAAAAAATAGCCAACCTTCGGAGAAGCAAGCCTAGCGAACCTAGCTTCTTTTTGCCTTTGGTTTTAAATTTTATTTTTATTTATATAAAGATAAAAATAAAGACTTGCTTTTTCTATTTTTATTTTTTTTTTCTCTATTTATATATAGATACAAATAGAGAAAATAGCCTCTGCCTGCGCTTCGCAGGCAATCGGCCTTAAGGAAATAAAAACGCAAGCGAAGCTATAACAAAAGCAAAAGTTGCTTTATTTAATTTAATATATTTATTATATTTTATAAAACGCAGCGAAGCTAGGTAATAAAAACGGAAGGATATAAAAATATAAAAATTAGAGACAAGATTAGAACAAAAATCGATTTTGAAGGTAGCTAAAAATAAAAGAAAAAAAAGTAATCCCACTTTATTTTTATCTATAAAAATATAAAGATAAAATACAAATTTGCTTTGAGCTTATTGCATTATATTTTCTTCGAATTGCGAAGCTACCCTTATATTACTGCCCTAATTTAGTTTCAAATAAAGTTAATAACAATTTATTTATCTTTTTTTTTCTCTATTCATATAAAAAATAGAGATAATAGAATCTTTATTTATTATAAATATAAAAAAAAGATAAATAAAAATAAAAAAAAAACGAAGATAAGCTTTATTTTGCATATAAATAGAGAGAAAAACGATTGCTTCCGTCCGACGCCGCCGCTGGTTTTATTTCTATTAATTTAAATAAAAATAGAAAAAGAACAAGACAGCACTTCGTACAGGCCAGATGCTACTCTATTTAATATCTACCTATAAATAGCCCATATATATTCGCAAGTAGTCTCTATTTTTTTATCCCTTTTTTTTTATTTTTATCGTAAGTAATAATTCTATTTTTTATAAAATAGGAAAAATTTAAAGTTTGTAATTGCTATCGGCTACCACAGCTATTTTTAGCTTTATTTTTATTTATTAAATTTAAATATAAATAAAAATAAAGATAGAGAATAGGTACAAAATAAAATTGCTTCCCTAAAGATAAAAAGGATAAAATTTAAAGGCTAAAAATTTTAAGCTTTATTTTTTAATTTATATAAAAATAAAAAGCGCTTCGCTAGAAGAAGATAAAAATGGGTGTTGCTTCGCAGCGAAGCAAAAACAAACTCCAGCTTTAATGATTGTTAAATAGATCGGAGATGGGGGGTGGCTCCGCAGTTAGCTGGTTAATTCAAAATAAATAACTTTGTTTTGTTTTGAAATTTATTTTAAGCTTTCTTTCTATTCTAACTGCAGGGGTTTATAATTTCCCCTTAAATAAGGCTGCTGCAATAAGCTAAATTTGTTAGGAGAAATAAAAAAAGTTTTTAAATTAATGAAATTATTTTTAATAATATTGGTTTTAGCAGTCTCTATTTTATCTCTTTTGCCTTTGGTTTTGTTTTATCTTTATTTAACCTTTGCCCTTTTTGTCTTTATTTGTATCCTTTTGCCCTTGATTTTCTATTTTTATTTATAATAATAATAGAAATAAAAATGCAAAAGCAAGGGAATAAAGATAAAAAGAAAAAGGAAGGCCGAAAAAGGAGAAGCGCTGATTTGGTTATCCGAAATAAGGCTAATTTTTTTTAATTTTTATATAAATAGAGTCTTAAATTTTATATAACTAAAGATAAAAATTAAAAAAAAAGACAAAAATAGAGAAGCAAGAGAGAACAAAAGAGGGGTGGAAACTAAAAAATATAAATAAAATTTTATTAAAATTAACTGAATATTATAGGATGTGTTGCTATATACCTAATACCTTCTGATAAGGTATACATAAAGTATAAAATACTAGAACCTAAAAATATAACTTCTAATCCAATAAGTTTCAAATTAATATTAACATACCATTTGATATATTTATTAGTGAAATAATTAAGAATTCTATTACTATTTAAAACTATAATAGTATTAAATAATAAAGCTATAATTAAGAAAATAATTAATATAGATAAGATATATAATAATATACTAATATCATTAATTTGACCGGCTAGTATTTCATTAGTGTAAGGAGAACTTACAGGTTCTAAAATTGGTTTAAGAACACTAATTATATTTTCAATTAGTTTATTCCCCAAATCTTCCATACCTTTACTATTAGGTAGAAAAGTATTATTCCCATTAATAGCATTTTCTAACACTTTAGATGTGTTTTCATCTATATGAACAACTGCTTCACCATTACCTTTCCAAATTGCTTTCCAATTATTAATTTGTTGTCTAACATATGTTCCTTTGCTCGTAGCCTTGCAAAGGCAAGAGGGGTCATTTACCGTATTAGTTAAAGTTTTAGTAACTAAATCACTAGCCACAGTTGAACAAATTATAAAAGCTCTACTTACAGGACTACCTCCTCTAACTAAACTTAATCTAAATGCACCAGTACCATATATAAATAAACTTCTAATAGCATTACTCCAATTCCCATCATCATGAATTACACTAACATTTGTATTATGATTAAGATTAGAACCAATATTAGTTATATTATCCGTCATCCAACATACACCATCATATTGAAAAAAATAAAATTTTTCAATTAATAAAATAAACCAAGATGTAAAATCATTTATAAAAAATCCACAAACAACAAGAAAAAGAATTAAATCTATTGATTTAACAAAAACGCTAAAGGTTATATTTTTTGAAATATTCTGATTTTATTTATTTTTTTATTAGTTCTAAAAACTAAAAAAAATAAAAGAAAGATCCTAACTTATAGTCTCTATTTATATCCTTTTGGTTTTTATTTCTATTTCTTTTGCCTTTGGTTTTAATTTTTATTTCTATTATTATTATAAATAAAAATAGAAAGTCAAAAGCAAAGGGGATAAATAAAATAAATAAATAATATATTTATTTTTAGTCTAGTTTTTTCTAAATTTATTTTCTCTGCTTGGCGAAGCAAACTCTATTTTTATCTAAATAGAGATAAAAAAGCGACTCTTATAATAATAATAGTCTTTATTTTTATATTTATATAAATAAAGATACTGTAGCTGCTTTCTATTTTTTTTACTATTAAAATAAAAATAAATAGTTGTTATAGTAATTATTACAAAAAGATAAATATAAAAATAAAGTAAAAAAGAGTGGGTGCATATACTTCAATTCAGCCACCCCCCCCCCCCTCCAAAAAAAGTTAAACCGAAAGTATTTTTTCGGTTTAAGGGCGGATGCTTAAAAGTTAGCGGTTATTTATTAATATATATCTTTTATAAGATTAGGAGCAGGTTATCTTAAATTTTTTCTGTATAATTTTATGAAAAAAAAATTGAAATTTTTCATTAATTAAATTGAATTAATAAAGAAAAATATTACCAAATACAAATATAAACCGGTGGTTTTTTTTATGGATAGATATATATGTATATGGTAATGGATATTAGCTGATTTAAGAACAGATAATTAAACAAGACAGATTATTTAGTAAGGAAGGGGTAAATAAGATAAATAAAAAAAAACTATGCTTTAAAAAAAAATTTTTTTTTTATATTAGTTGGAGATAAAAAGAGCCAAAATATATAAATAAAGACTAGATAAATTAAAAAAAAAATAAAGACAGAAAGAGGTCAAAAACAAAAATTTTCGGACTTCTTTCCAATAGATAATAAATAAAGACGGATAAGTGCAGCAGCATTTGCATAAGCTAAATTTTTAAGCACAAATTAAATAAATGCGCTAGCTAGCTTCGCAAGCAATACTTTAATTTTATATGGATAGGGAGGGGTGTAAAGCTAGTATATTTTAATAAATCTAGCTTCATAATCTCCGCTTTCCAAAATAGCTTAGAGAATTATGCAACATTCATCCGTTCGATCTTTTCGATTAACATTCTGATCTTGGAAAGATCATCAGACTTCGGGTCTAATATAAGTAACTTACCCTAAACTTTTTTAAGTCAAGTCGCTTTCGCTAGGGTTTTAACTTTGCTACTTATATTAATTTGCTGACCCATTATGCAAAAGGTACGCCCTCATTCCTATTTAATTATTATTGAAAATAATTATGGAATTTCGACTGCTTATAGAGTTACTAATTCACAATCTATCTCACTTAGTTTTCTACTAACTTTTCAAAAATTTCCTTCACAGTACTTTTCACTATCGCTAAATTTACAATACTTAGCTTTAGAGGATGGTTCCCCTATGTTCCAACAAATTATCTTTCATTGTACTCGCTCTAGTATACAACAAAAAATAAAATAATATTGTTATTTATTCTTCTTTTATTATTAACTTCTAAATCTAAAAAAAAACTAACAACCAAAATTTTTCCCATATATATATACATCTTAATGGGATCGAACCAATAACTTATGCTCCGAAGGCAAATACTTTTCCAATTAAGCTAAAGATGTATTAATCCTTTTTTTTATTAATAAAAAAAAAAATAAGAGGGTATTTTATAGCATTTGCGCAAAAAAGCTAAATTCTTAATTATTTCAGCTGCTTTAGCAGCTTCTATTTTAGAAGCAGTAGTCTTTAATTTTATATAAATTTTATTAAAAAAATATTAATTAAAAGGTTCCAAGAAAATGTAAGATAATATGCAATTAAATATAATGGATTTTCATAAACTAATTAAATAAAAAAAAGGATTCTTACTTCCAACTTATCCGAAAGGCCTCCGTTTTTATATAAATAAATATAAAAGCTTCTCCTCCGTTTTTATATTTATTTATATAAAAATAAATAAAGGGTGGCGGAGCAACTCTATTTTTATCTCTTTTGCCTTTGGTTTAAATTTTTATTTCTATTATTATTATAAATAAAAATAGAAAGTCAAAAGCAAATGAAGGAAATAGAGATAAAAACGAAGCTTGGTTCGCTAGGGAGGAGAAGCAAGCAAGAAGCTTTTATTTATATTTTTTTAAATAATATCTCTATTTATATATAGATACAAAAAAAAAATAGCCTACGAAGCAAGCCTGAGGGCATTCGGCCCTAGCTTCTTTTTGCCCTTGGTTTTTTTTTTTTATGTTTATTTTTTTTTTAGCGAAGATGGGGAAGATGGCGAAGCAACTCTATTTTTTTTTCTCTATTTCTTTTGCTTTTTACTTTTTATTTCTATAGCGAAGCAACTCTATTTTTATCTATATATAAATAGAGTTGCTTCGTTTTTATCTTTATTAGGATAAAAATAAAGACTAAAAAAAAATAAAAATAGAAATAAAAACCAAAGGCAAAAGAGATAAAAATAGAGTTGCTTCGCCAACAAAGGAGATTAAAAAAAAATAGCCTCTGCTTTTTATCTCTATTAAGATAAAAATAGAGACTGAGGGCAATCGGCCCGAAGGAGAAAAAAAGCAGGGAATCGGTTTTTAAAATTATTAAATGTAAATAGGCATAAAAACCAGTAAGCGAAGCTAGGATAAAAAAAAGAATAAATAAAAATAATTATCAAATAGCTAACCTTTGCTTTTGACTTTCTATTTTTATTTATAATAATAATAGAAATAAAAATTAAAACCAAAGGCAAAAGGAAAGAAAAAAAAGTGGAGCTTAAAATTTTACTTTTTGTATAAATTAACGATAGCTACTATAAGGAAGCATCTAAAATTTTTATTAGAGTTAAGTAGGAATTGAACCTAATTGTTAGACTTTGCAGATCTACTACAGAAACCATCTGTAAACTTAACCCACTAAAATTGTGTTTTCTTAAATATTGTTATGTTTTTATCTATATTTCCCTTGCTTTTTACTTTTTATTTCTATAGCGAAGCAACTCTTTTTTTTATCTATATATAAATAGAGAAAAAAAAAATAAAAATAGAAACTAAACCAAGGGCAAAAGAGATAAAAATAGAGTTGCTTCGCCACCGAAAGACTAGCTTTAACTTTTTTTAATTATTTGCTTGTATCTTAGCTGCTTTCTTTAATTTAATAGCCTTTTTTCGCAAATGTGAATACAGCAAATCTCGTGCTGCTACTAAAAAATATATCTTTAATTTTATCAGGCTAGTTTTGCATTATAGTTATTATTCTGACCTTTTTCCCTTTTTTTAACCTAACTCTTTATTTTTAAATTTATAATAATAAAGATAAAAAGGAATAAAAAAGAAGCGACTCTTTATCTAATTTAGCATAAAAGTAATAAGTCTCTAATTCTAAATTTATTCTTTCCTTGGATATTTTTTTTAAGATAATAATAGCCTACTTAGAATTATTTATTTTTTTTTCTATATATAATAATAGATAAAATAAAAGCTTTTATTTAATAATATATTTTTATAAATAAAGATAAAAAGGCGATTTACGGCTTCTATTTTTATCCTTTTTATCTCTATTTATATATAGATACTGTTGTTGTAGAAAATATTACTACAACAAATAAAGTAAATAAAAATAAAAATTTCGGTAAAAGTAGTAATTCTTACTACACCTAATTTTATTCCATTTGTTGCTGCCCTTTATTTATTTTTATAAAATTAAATATAAAAGCTTCTTATGAGAAACAAGCAAGAAGCTTTTATATGCCCTTCGGGCCGATTGCCCTCAGTCTCTATTTTTATCTTAATAGAGATAAAAAGCAGAGGCTATCTTTATTTTTATATTTATAATAATAAAGGTAAAATTTAAAAGCCTATCTTTGTAACGAAGCAAGTTTAATTTTATTTCTATATATATAAATAACGGTTCAAAAGAATAAAATTAAAATCAAAAACGATTGCTTTATAAATTTTATCTTTAGTTTTATTATCTATTTTATCTCTAAATATAAATAGAGTAGCTCCGTTTTTATCTTTATTATTATAAATATAAAAATAAAGAAAGGAAGTTTTTATCTTTATTACGATAAAAATAAATACTAAAAAAAGATAAAAATAAAGATTTTATTTATATATAGATACAAAAAGATAAAATAGAGATAAATAAGATAAAATTAAAGGCTCTATTAATATTTAGATAAAAATAAAGATTCTAGAACAGCTATTTTTAATTATAAAAAAAAAAGAGAAAAACCGAATCTAGTATTTATTTGTATCTATATAAGTAAAAACCAAAGCTAAAAATAGGTAAATTTTTAATATATATATATATAGATTAAATAGAATTGTTTATTTTTAGCTTATTAAATTTAAAGATTTGTATATATTCTTATATCTTTAATTAACCTCTTTATAATCTCTATTTATATTTATGTATAAATAGAGATTTCTTTGTACCGAAACTAGAAAAATAAAAACGGACCAGTAAAATTTTGTTGCATATGCTTCTACTAAAATAAAGAAAGAGTCAACTTATAAATCGGAAATTGGAGGATTCGAACCTACGGCCGATTATTACCGGCTTTCGCTTTCAAGGCGAACTTAATAAACCACTCTAACAAATTTCCTTTTTATTAAAAAAAATTCTAGTATTATTGCAAAACAAAAGAATTATTTATTTAATAATAAATTTCCTAATAGCTGCTTTCTAGCTTCTTTGTTTACTTTAAAGCTATTGTATAAAAATTTAATCAACCATCCATTGAAAAAAAAAGTAGCTGCTGTTTGCTTCTGGTTTTTTTTTTTGGGGGGGGGGTTATATAGTAGAAAAATAAATATTATAATTGCTAGCTAATCGGAAATTGGAGGATTCGAACCTCCGGCCAATTATTACCGGCTTTCGCTTTCTAGACGAACTTAATAAACCACTCTAACAAATTTCCTTTTTTATAGCAGCAACTCTATTTTGTATCTATATATAAATAGCATATCTCCGTTTGTTTCTCTATTAATATAAAATTAGAGACAAGCCTGATGGCATTCTTTTAATTTGTAATTTTTATTAACTATCTAGTTTCTACTCATTTCGAAGCTAGGCCCTTATCTTTAATTTATCATAATAAATATAAAAACTTATTAGCTTCTCCTCCCTACTACTAAGTTAGCTTCGCTCCGTTTTTATATTTATTTATATAAAAATAAATAAAGGGCCTCTTTATTTTTATATAAATAAATATAAAATTTAAAACCAAAGGCAAAAAGAAGTTAGGACAGCACTAATAGAGACAAAGCTAGAGCAAAAGAAAAATGGGTCTGGAGGAGAGAGGGGGGGGGGGGGGTGGGGGTAGGTCAAGCAAAAAATATTTATTAGCGAAACTACACTAATTAATATTAAATTTATAGCTCTAGCTTTAAATTTTTATCTTTAAATTTTTACCAGCGAATGCAGCAATAGCTAATGCAGCACCTCTTTATATATAAAGAGGTGCTGCATCTAACCATTCCCCAATTATAAAAATAAAGAGAAATTACTTAAATCCAAAGCTTAAAAATATAAAATATATACTATAGATTACCAGCAGAAAAAAATATATTAAAGAAAATAAATCCTGCAGTATTCGCAGTTGTTACAGAAATTCAAAATTAAATAGTTATTGATCTTTGAGAATACTAGTTTTAGTATTACTTAAATTTGTTAAAGATATAGCGCCTGAACCTATTTCTAGAACAAATCCTACAGTTAATATAATAAAGAAAATAATACCCACTGTAAATCCAAATATAGAAATATGATATAATGATACAGCTAATGGGAATAATAATAGAATTTCTAGATCAAAAATTAAAAATAATAAAGCTACAATCATAAAATGAATTTGGAAAGTAGATCTAGTTTGACCTGGAATAGGAGCAAATCCACATTCATATTGACTAACTTTTTGGAAATCAGGTTTATGGGGAGCTAATAAAATATTTAACCCTAATAAAATAGCGGATAAAATAGGAATAAAAATAAATAAAAATAATAAATTATTCATTTAAATATAAAATAAAGATAAAGATAGTAATTGTGTACTATTTAAAATTAAAGTAGGTTTAATAAAAAATAATAAAATAATGATAGTTAAAGTAGAAATTAAATAGCTATGAGTATTAGTTAAAATATTTTCATTTTTATTAGCTGCTATTACATTAATATCTTTCCCCACTTTTTGCTCGTAGCCTTGCAAAGGCAAGAGGGAGTGGACCGAAAAGTAGGAATTATTAGAAAATATAACTTTAATTATTTGTAAATAATAAGAACAACTTATAATACTTACTAATATAGCTACTACTGATATGAAATAATATCCATTTTGTAATGCTGAATATAAGACTAACTGTTTAGAAAAAAAACCAATTAAAGGTGGTATACCAGCCATAGAAAATAAAGAAATAACTAAAGCTAAACTTAATAATGGGTTATTAAAAAATAATCCTTTAAATTGAGAAATAAAATTAATATCTTTATTAGTTGGGATATCTAATGGAATAAACAAACTTACTGTATTATTGTAATAATAAATATATGCACTTGCTAATATAACTAAAAAAATATTTAAATTAGTAATAGTATACTGTATAATATAAAAAATACATGAATCTATAGACTGTTCTGTATTAACAGCTAGGGCTAATAAAATAAATCCTAGGTGAGAAATTGTACTGTAAGCTAACAATCTTTTTATTTTTATTTGAGCTAAACCTAATAAACTTCCTATAATTAATGATAAAGTAGCAGAAATTAATAATAAAGATTTTAATACATTATTATTACCAAAAATATTTATTATATTTGAATCATTAGAAACTATTGGAGTACTTAAAAATAAATTTAACCAATCACTTATTTGATTTAAATTTTGTATATATCCACTATTATTTATAACTATGGTTTTTAATCCTAAATTAGTAGATCCACAACTAGAAAAATCTACTACTCCTAATTTTATTTGTAATTCTAATAAAATTATTAATATAGAGATTTTGGGTATTATTGTTAACCATATTGTTACTATTGTAGGAGTACCATCATATACATCTGGAGACCAATTATGCAAAGGTGCTGCTGCTATTTTAAATAAAAACCCAATAAATATTAGAGATAGTCCTAAATTTATACCTTGAATTACATATTGGTGCCCTAATAAGGGGCTAACTGAATTTAATATATATATAGATTCTAAATTAGTACTTCCTGTATATGAATAAATTACACCTGTTCCTAATAAGATTATACATGAAGATAAACCACCCAATAAAAAATATTTTAATCCTGCATTTGTTGAAGATTCAGAATCTCTATATAATGTTGATAATACATATAGTCCAAAAGATTGTAATTCTATACTTAAATATACTGATATTAAATCATAACTAGATAATAATAAAGAAGAACCTAAACTACTAAATAATACTATTAAAGAATAATCACTTGAGTAACTATTTCCTTCTTTGCTCTCCTTTTTATCTCTATTTAGATGAAAATAGAGACAATTAGACTTGTACAAAGATAGGCACTGCGTAGAAAGAGAAACTTTGGGTAGCTTCGCAATTGAACTTAGGCTAGACTCAATTTGATTTTTTTTAGAATTATTATATTTAAAAAGAGGCCAAGCAATTAATATTCCTCCTCCAATTGTAAATAAGAAAATTTCTATTAATTGACTAATGGCTGTAACTTGAAATAACCCACTATATAGTCCTATACCAGTTCCTATGTTTTCAATATTTAAACAATTAAAACTCAAGGCTCCTGCAAATAGAAATACTATAGAAGTTATTCTAGTAACATGAATTGAAGAGATATGTGTATTTAAACCAGGTAGTGCCTTAGCAACTATTAAAATTAAAATTGCAGTTGTGATCATCACAAATTTAATAAATATTACAGCTTTTTTATTTTTATTGCTTGTTTTTAATTTAAAGCAAATTCTCCTAGTGATTTTTTATAGGCACTTACCCGCTTTTTATATATGGCAATAAAGATAAAAATAAAAAAAGAAACTTCTATTTATACTCTATTTTATATATATTATATATATAACCTTTGGATGCAACTTTTTATTTTGCCTTTGGAACCTACACTATTTTTTTTTATTCTATATATATTAGCCTACGAAGTACGTTCCGTTTTAATCTCTAATTTCTTCTCCGTACTTATAAAGTAGCATCGAAACCCCTTGCTTTTGCATTTTTATTTCTATTATTATTATAAATAAAAATAGAAAATCAAGGGCAAAAGGATAAAAATAAAGAAAAAGGTTCGGTAGAAATTAGGGCAGAAAAATATAAATTTGTTAGAAGAAAATTTGCTAATGTTTTATTTTAATAAAATAACTTAACTCTAATAAAAATTTTAGATGCTTCCTTATAGTAGCTATCGTTAATTTATACAAAAAGTAAAATTTTAAGCTCCACTTTTTTTTCTTTCCTTTTGCCTTTGGTTTTCTATTTTTATTTATAATAATAATAGAAATAAAAATTAAAGTCAAAAGCAAAGGTTAGCTATTTGATAAAGTATAGTCATAGTTATTAAAAATTAAAAGTTAAAGCTTAAATTTTTAGGATAAAGGTATATGCAGCTAAAGATAAAAAAAATAAATATTTAACAAGCAAAAGATTAAAAAAAATAATACGAGCAAAGAGACTTGAACTCTTACAATAGTTAATTATGAGTTCCTAAGACCCACCTGTCTACCATATTCCAGCATACTCGTTTTTATATTTTTTTTTACCAGCTGAAAACTAACTTACTTTATAAAAACATATAAATTTTACCCCTAAAAACTCTCTTATCTCCATTTTTATTTCTATAATTATTATAAATAAAAATAGAAAAAAGGCGATAGGGAGATAGGCGGAGGGTGAAACGCGAAAAGCAAAAAGTGTCCTTCTTTTTCTATTTATTTAAAAAAATATATAAATAAAGAGACCTTTCGGAGCTAATATAGGGATTGTTTTTGGTTTTATTTATATTTATATACAAATAGAGACTTCTTTTTTCTATTTTTTTTTATCTCTATTTATATATAGATACAAATAGAGAAAATAGCCTCTGCCTGCGCTTCGCAGGCAATCGGCCTTAAGGAAATAAAAACGGTTGCGAAGCTACTCCTTTCTTTTTTTTTATCTTTATAATTATAAAAACTTCTAGCTTCTTTTATTTTTATCTTTATTTATATAAAAATTAAGACTCAAATATCTTTGCTTTTTTTTTATTATTTATCTTTATTTATATAAAAATAAATACTCTATTTATATATAGATAAAATAAATTAGATTTAGTTATTCAGCCAAAATGGTACAAAAAGGGTTTATTTTCTAACCTAGCTTATCCTTGCCCCTTGCTTTTTACTTTTTATTTCTATTAAATAAAAATAGAAACTAAACAAGGGCAAAAGGAAGCTAGGGCCTCCGTTTTTATATTTATTTATATTAAAATAAATAAAAGGCCTCCGTTTTTATTTCTATTTTTTTTTGGCGAAGTTGGCTAAGCAACTCTATTTATATATAGATAAAATTAGAGAAAATAAAAATAGAAAAAGGATGTCTCTATTTTTATCTATATAGAGATAAAAACCAAGCGTACTTCGTAGGGTAGCTTCGCAACTCTTTGCTTTTGGCCCTTAAATTTTTATCTCTATTTGTATAAATATAAAAATAGAGCGGCTTCGCAGGTTTACTTTAATTTTATAATTTTAATGGTAAAGATAAATACGCAAGCGAACCTAGGTAAAAGGAAGCGTACTCCGTAGGCTAGCATCGCAACTTTTTGCTTTTGTTCTACAATTGTTCCTTTATTTAATATTAAATAAATAAAAATAAAAACAGAGCTTTCTGCGAAGCAAGTCTTAATTTTTATATAAATAAAGATAAAAGTAAAAAGAAAAGGCAAAAGGAAGCTTGGTTCGCTAGGGCTAGTGTGCGAAGCAACTCTATTTGTATCTAATTTTTATTTATATTATTATTATTCTTTATTTTTATCTCTTTTGCCCTTGCTTTAGTTTCTATTTTTATTAAATAAAAATAAAAAGTAAAAAGCAAGGGAAATAGAGTTGCTTCGTTTTTATCTTTATTATGCCTTTGCCTTTTAGGCTCAGGCCAAAAGGATAAAAATAAAGACTAAAAAAAAGGCAAAGGCTAAATAAAGATAAAAAATAAAAATAGAAATAGAGATAAAACTTTCATAGCTAGGGCTTACGAAGCTAGGATAAATAAAGATAAATGCAAAGCTAGGAAAAGAATCTCTTTTTTTTTTAATCTTTTTATACCTCTTTAGCTTTGTCCTATTTTTTATTTTCTATTTATATATAGATAAAATCCTACCTTTGTTTTTATTGTTTTACCTTTATTTATATAAATTTAAAATTAAAGACTCTATTTAAATATAAAAAAAATTAAAAAATAGGAATATTAAATAAAAAGATTAAATTTAAAGATGGCTAGGCGCTGTTCCGCAAAAATAATAAAAAAAGGCTGCAGCTAACAAAATAAGCATCTGCTATGCTTATTTATATCCTGCAGGTATAGAAATAAAGCCTGGCTAGTTTTTTAAATTAAAAAAAAAATAAGCAATCTTCCGAAATGTGCGATGTTAACTAGATTAGAGGGGGGGGGGGGGGTTGGAAAAGTCAAACCATTAATAAAATAAATTTTTATTAATTACAATTTAATTACTATTATTTTTTTAGCTAAAACAGAAATCAGCAGCTAACTGTTCTTTTCTATTTATAATTAAATATAAATAGCTGTTTATAAATTATATATAATATCTATCTATTTCCCTTAAATCTTCTCTTGCTTTTGTTTTTATCTCTATTTTCTCTATTTTTATCCGTACTTCTAGGGTAGCTTCGCAAGCTTATTTATTTTGTATATTCTCTATTTTTATCTTCTCTATTTTTATCTCTATTGCCCTTGGTTTAGTTTATTTTTATCCTTTTCGCCTGAGCCTAAAAGGCAAAGGCTAAATAAAGATAAAAAAAGTCAAAAGCAAAGGAAATAGAGATAAAAAAATAGAGTAGCTTCGTTTTTATCTTTATTGTGCCTTTGCCTTTTTTTTTATCTCTATTTATATAAAAATAGATAAGGCTCAGGTTTCTATTTTTATTTATCCCCTTTGCTTTTGACTTTCTATTTTTATTTATAATAATAATAGAAATAAAAATTAAAACCAAAGGCAAAAGAAATAGAAATAAAAAGCAAAAGGATAAAAATAAAGACTAAAAAAAATAGAGTTGCTTCGCTACAAAAAATAAAGATAAAGAGAATTAAAAAACGAAACCAAATTTGCAAAAGTATAAAAACCAAAGCAAAGTAGTTGGAAATAATAAAAAAAAAGATTGCGAAGCTAGCCAGAATATCACAAATTATAATAAAATTTAACTAAAAAAATAATTAAATATTTTACGTTTATGGATTAATGTATTCCAGATATATTAAATTTAATACTTATTTCTGTTTTACCTTATTAATATAAAAATTGTAATATTTAAGATTGTACAGGTAACATTTTAAATGCATGGAATGGTATAGGACTAGCTAATGTCCATTCTAATGTATTTACTGGTAGGTTTTCCACTTTAAATTCTTTATCTGAAGAAAAATAAGGTATAACAGCCCAAGGGTTATTATTACTTACTCTTCCATTTGCGAAAATATCATAAATAATAAATCCAAAGAATATTGTGGCTACTACAGAGATTAAAGAACCTAAACTAGAAATTTGATTCCATCCACTAAAAGCATCAGGATAATCTGGTATTCTTCTTGGCATCAATTATGTTAAAGGTAGCTTTTTTAGAATTTAAAAGTAAAAGCAAACCTAAATTCTTAATCTTACGATTAAGTTCAGACTATGTCATTCAGTTTGTAATTATAAATTAAAAATGATATAGGCAAAACTGACCGGGCACTACTGTTTGTATTAACAGTACAGATTTATTGTTAGTATTTCTCATCTGTTAGTCGTTGAACGTCAATTACTCTGATAAGACAATCTCTAAATACCGAGTAATTTTTCGCTGAAAATTGACCAAATTAATGGTTGTTTTTTCAATTCACCCGATTGTCTAATAAGTCTTTAAGGGACTTAAAGAGGCATTAATTTAAATTATTATTAATGTAAAATTGTTCTTGAATAAAATTTACCTTTAAAAGGTAATTCTGATTTTATGTATTTAGATAAAGTATCTTTACCTATTTTGAATGTTTTGGAACATTCAACAGTAGGATAAGATCCGAGATAAGACATATTTTCAGAATTATAAACATACACTAATTTTATTAATTTAGCCAAAGTTGTAGGAGATATTTTTTTTCCCTTATGGCCGAAGCCTTAAGGCAGAGGCAAAATTAGGATTATTTACACCTGCTTTATTACGTGTTTGCATATATAAAAATTCTTTGGAAAATTTTTTTTCCTGCCCTCTTGCCTTTGTTTTTATCTCTATTTCCCTTGCTTATTACTTTTTATTTCTATAGCGAAGCAACTCTATTTGTATCTATATATAAATAGATAAAAAAAAAAATAAAAATAGAAACTAAACCAAGGGCAAAAGAGATAAAAAATAGAGACAAGTCTTCGAGTTTTTATCTTTATTGATAAAAATAAAGACAAAGGATAGGATTTAATTGGCCTAATCTATTTATTCTAGCGAAGCAACTCTAGTTTATGTTTGAATCCTAAAGTAGTACCAGCTGTAATACAACTATTCATTATTTTTTTAGAAAAAGAACCTAAGCCATAAAATTTAACCATAAAATCCAAATAATATTGTTCTCGTGATAACATATATTCTTTTGTCACAGTACCTGTTTTACCTAAATCTTCTAGAATTAATAACATGAAATTGTTATGTGTATAATAAGATAGATTATTATAAATAGGTAAATTTCTTTTTAAAACACTAGCTGACCAATAAGATAATAATCTTCGAGAGCCATTTCATGCACTACCGACATAAATTTTACCATTTATTAAATTTATCCATTGATAAATTAATGTATGATTTTTATTTTCTATTCCTATTAAATTCCGATCTAATTTAGGTTTATAAACCCGTACAGGATTAGTTAAAAATTCAGATGAGGCTTCAATATAAGGTCCAAAAGGTATTACTCTTTGCTCTCGGTCCTTTTTATCTCTATTTATAATATAGATAAAAATAGAGCGGCTTCGCAGCGGAGAAAAAGATCTTTGCAAAGACAAAAGAGGTAATAAAGATAGAGTATGAATGTAAATAAATAAATTATCAAATTCTACATAAATATAAAATAAATTTATTATACCGGCCATACCTAAAAAATGTTGAGGGAAGAAAGTTAAATTAACCCCCACAAATAATGTCCAGAAGTGGATTTTTCCTAATAAATCATTAATATTTCTACCAACTATTTTAGGTGTCCAATAATAGAAACCAGCAAATAAAGCAAATACAGCACCCATAGATAAAACATAATGGAAATGAGCTACCACATAGTAAGTATCGTGGAAAGCTATATCTAATGAAGCATTAGATAATACAACACCAGTTACAAATTCAAAATTTAATCTTTAATAATTATAATAATTATTAGCTCTTGCTTGTTTCTCTTTGTTGTTCCCTGGCTTTCCTAGCTGCTTCTCTTTGCTTCGTTGCTTCGCAACCGAAGGACAGGAGCTTCCTACGGAGAAGCAGCCCTAGCTTCGTTTTTATCTCTATTTAGATAAAAATAGAGACAAGGGGAAGCTCCTTTTTTATTTCTTTTTCTTTTGCCTTTGGTTAGACAAAAGCAAAGGTAAATAAATATCCCGCTTGCAAAGCAAGCGGGAGAAATCGGAGGAGAAGCAAGCAAGAACCAGCTCTCCGCCGAAGGACAGGACCCTAGCTAGAGGGAGGACTACTAGGAAAGCAAGAATGCAGAAAAGCAAGCTAGCAGCTGAAAAAATAAGCTTGTTTAGAAATAAGCTTCTTGCAAAAGCAATCTATGAGCTCTTTCTAATTTTATAATTAAAAATATAAATAAAAACGAATGCTGCAGCAAGCGAAGCAAGCAGCTAGGGATTTAAACCAGATCTATTATTTTTTACCTCATTTCTCTGTTCATAAGATTAGAAAACAAATCCTCTTTATTGCTTGCAAAGCAAGCAAGCGAAGCAACCATGCTCTTGCTTTTGCAATCTTTAATTTTTAATTGTTGCTTCCCTGCTTTCCTTCTTTATTATTATATTTATAACAATAAAGATAAAAAAGCGAAGCTCCTGTCCTTCGGTTGCGAAGCAACGGAGCTAGGAGAAATTAGCAGCCGATTTCTCAATTTTGAGCAGGGTTGGATTTTTATTTTTTCTATTTTTATTTAAATAGCCTAGTATTCCTAGCTTCGCAAGAACAACAAGCCTTAGGCTATTGGCCGTAAGAAAAAAAAAGAAATAATTAAAAACCTCCTTTCCTCCTTGTCTCTATTTTTATCTCTTTTGCCCTTGGTTTAGTTTCTATTTTTATTAAATATAAATAAAAAAGAAAAAGCAAGGGAAATAGAGTCTTTATTTTTAAATTTATATAAATAAAGAAAAAAAAAAAATAAAAACGAAGCAAGGAAAGCAAGCAAAATTGGCCGTTTGCCTAAAAAGAAAAGAGTTAAATAAAGATAAAAAGAGCTTTAGCGGAATGAGCTACCAAATGAAAGGATTGGGCTTGTTTCGCTAGGTAGATAAGGTTAGAAAGGCCCTTAATCTAAAATTCTTTCGTAAGAAAATAAATACCCTTTGTAAGGTGCATTTAATAAAGCATATTTTTTTATTATATTGTGATTAATATTTAATTCTTTTTGAGCGTGTGTAACACCTTCAAATTTTTGTATAAACTCTTTATTTGTGTTATAAACAAAGATAGCTTTTTTAATTAGAGAGTTATTATTAATATCTAAAATTAGAATATTAGACTCTTTTGAAGCCCAATTATATATTAAAGGTGTATCTGTTAAATTAAAAGGTAAATTATTAAAATACCATTCACCTCTAAACAATGTTCTGTTTTTAATATAACTTACTATAGTAGAATGATTAGAATTAATTAATTTAGCTAAAGTTCTAACTGATGGAAAAATCACTAATAATTTTTTAAATGAATTATAAATATAAACAGGATATGCTGAATTAGCTTCTATCATTCTTAATTTAGACCCTAGAGAATGATTTTTATTGTAAAAAGGATTATTTTCACCAACTAAAGCTCTAGAAATTAAACCTTTAGTTTTATTAGAATGAATTCTATTTTTAGCTAATGCAGATAACATAAGTTTAGTATCTTCTGTGTGTTTATATCCAATAGAAGAATAACCTTGTTTTAATACGTTATAATAAGGTAAAAATTGTGTAATGTAATAAGTTTCTCTAACAGTTAAATTTTTAATATCTACATATTCTACAATTAAAGCAGCAAAATTATCTTGTTCATATTTTAACAATGCTTGTACAATAGGCATATTATTATTTTTTTTGTTTTTTAAAAAAGTAGTGTTTAAATAATTTCTGAATCTAACTGCAAGATTACTAGAACTACCTATATAGAAATTTCCATTTATTAAATTGATTAAACAATAAACACCTGTTTTATCTTTTTGATCTTTTAGTAGTTTTATTCTATCTTTCTTAAAATTATTATAAACTTTTATAGGTTTTATTTGTTCTACTACTTTACTTAAAAAACAAGTTGAAAATAAAAAATTTACCTCCACTACCTCTTTCCTATTGGGGATTGTAAAAGCAGGGAGGATTTCCTTACCTAAAGCTGCTTTTGCAGGAATATAGTTTATAGAATAATAATCTAAAAATTCAAAGGTGTATTCACACACAAATACTAATTTTAATTTAAAATAATTTAAAATTTTGGACTATATCTTATCATTTTATAGCGGAGCTATTTTAATTTTTTGAAAAATGACGGTTACGTATAGCCTCTGAGGATCCTACTCAATTTAAAAAAAAAAATTTAAAATTTTTGGTTTCCTGCTGATTGCTCCAAACTAAAAATGTTACTTAAATTATATAAATTTTAAGTATTTTAGTTGTTATAGGTTTCCAGCAAATAGTAACCTTTCACTCCTTAAGGAGGAAGTGGGCTAACTGTTGTATAATAACCCACCTATTGTGAATAAAGCTATGAATCCTAACACAAATAATAAAGGAGTACTATATCTTAAACTACCTCCATATAGTGTAGCTCAAGGTTCAGCCTTCAACCGTTTTCAGGTTTAGTTAGCCTATTATCTAAAAATAAATTCAGATCTTTTTTATTTTTAATTAGAGTTTTGCTCTAAACCGTTACCGGCGATTTTGGACTATTCCTTAAAATTTCATATAAATAATTTTTATGGGGTGGCTGCTGCTAACAATTACTATGCGTGGGTCTGCAAGCCATCTTTTTTATCTCTATTTATATATAGATAAAAAAGCCTCTTTGCCCTTTGCTTTTGTCCGAAGGGTCTTAATCTTTATTTTTATCCTTGGGGTTTTTATTTCTATTTGCTCTTTTGGTTTCTATATATAAATAGAGATTAATAAAATAATAATAAAAACCTTTGCCTTTTTATCTTTATTCCCTTGCTTTTGCATTTTTATTTCTATTATTATTATAAATAAAAATAGAAAATCAAGGGCAAAAGGATAAAAATAAAGACAAAAAGGCAAAGGCATAATAAAGATAAAACCAAGGGCAAAAGGAAGCTAGGGCCTCTTTATTTTTATCTTTATTTATATAAATTTAAAAATAAAGAGGCCCTTCTTTTTATCTTTATTTATATAAATATAAAAATAAATAGGAGCGAAGCAAGCCTGAGGGCTATCGTTTTTATTGTTTTATCTTAATTTTTATATAACTAAAGATAAAACAATAAAAAAAGATAAAAATAAAGACTTGCTTCTTCCTAGCTCTTTATTTTTATATTTATAATAATAAAGATAAAAATTCGCAAAGAAAGAAAAGAGAGAATGGGTCCTTTATATTTTAAATTATTTACTTAGAAATTTTGGAGCATCTAGTCTCTACACTTGTACATAATAGTTTCCTAATTATGATTTAGTTCGACGATTATCCTATTAATATTACTTTTTCTATAAAAAAAGGACTTCCCTCGAGTTTGCTCCCTATACTTAAAAAAATCAATTAAACATTTGTTAATTTATAATGAAATTTATATTTCATACTAGGAATAATAAATTCTTGAATATGAGGATATAATTTTTTAATAGAATCCACTGTTAAATATAAAACAGGTAATCCTCTTTGAAAATGTATTATACTTTCAATTTGAAATTTAATATAGAAAATATTAATAATAAAAACACACTCTTTAACAGAAAATTTTTGAGTTTGCAAATATAAACCTCCTCCTTTTACAAAACTACCATCTCCCATAATCCAATGTGCTATACCTTCATAAGTTATTAAATCATAAAAATCTAAAGGTACAATTTTTTTTCCTTTAAAATAAAATTTACGATATAATACTAAAAAACAAGGTAAAGATCGAGTTATTATTTCAATTCCTAAAAAATCTTTTCTATTCACTCTAGTTTTTACTAATTTAGGATAAGAAATGCAATAATGAGAAAGAAGTGAAAATACATTAAAAACATATTCAGATCTTTTTATACTTTGTTTAAATCTAAATCTAGCACCAATATCTTTAGGATATTTTTCTATCTTTAATAAATAACTACAATTATTAATAGTAATACAGCCGTCTGAAATTAAAATACCTATTAAAGGGAATAAAAAATTATTAGGTATAGAAACCATATATTTAACTATACTGGTATATTTAGGATAATTTATAGTAGAAGAAAGATTAGATCCATATAAAACTAAATTTTTACATTTATTATTTTCTGGAAGATATATTTTATTGGATTTTGGAAATACATTTAATAAATTTTCATTCCTTTGCTCGAACCCTTTTTTATCTCTATTTAGATAAAAATAGAGATGCAAAGGCAAGTGGAAATTTTTATATTTTTCTAGTATATTTAAGTATATTGGATTGGCCATATTGTGATTCTTACTAAAGGAATATGACAGCCAAGAAAAAATTTTTATTCCAGTAGGCACTGCAATTACCATTGTAGCTGCCGTGAAATAAGCTCTAGTATCCACATCCATACCCACAGAAAACATATGGTGCATATTAAATAGACGGTTCATCTTACTCTTTATTTTTATATTTATATTAATAAAGATAAAAAGCAGGCCCACCTTGTTTAATTGCTGCCCTAAAATTAGCAAAAAAAAATGGTGTTGCGAAGTTAAGCTGCGAATAAGAAAAGCTAAGCAGTGCCGCCCCATCTTTTTTATCTCTATTTATATATAGATAAAAATAGAGAAAACCGAAAATAATCTCGGTAAAGGACTATATCTTCAACTCTAAAATTTTTCCAAAGCAGAGCCAGTTTTATTATTTAAGCTATTTTTAATATTGATTATTTTAGCAATAGCTCGTATTTTATCTAGCCCTTCATAGATTAAGTGGTCTTTGTTTAATATCATAGTAAAAACTTCTACCCAGTGTTTAAATGAATCAGCTTTTTTAGTTTTAAGTGGGAATGCTAAAAAATAATCACGTACTGGTAATAGACCTTTGAATGTATTGTTATTATATCGATAAACACTGTTAGTATCTCTTCGAACAAATACTTGTCCAAATTTAAATAGATCCCGAATATGCAGTAAAGTAGATTCTGCATTTTTTTGATCCAATAAAAACCGTAGAGATACTCGGTATCCAGTAACCGTATTAGGTCGGGATTGTATTGCAATATTAAAGCAACCCTCTGCATCTGTGAAACCAGATAACCAAGCGTCTGAAAGATTAGGTTTCATTAATGTAGGATTAAGAGCTAATTCTAGAAAAGCTTCCCTGTCTCTATTTTTATTTAAATAGCCTCTGTCTCTATTTTTATCTAAATAGAGATAAAAACCTGATGGGCAATCGGCCCGAAGGAGATAAAAATTAAGTGCATTGATCCAATCGCTTAATTGTTTTTGCCGATAAGGTAAAACTAAATTACCGTTAAAAATATATACTAGAAGTAGGATACTATGAGGATTTGTCACTACAAATCTATGATAACCTTCAAATTGTCGCACTGTTCCAAAACCTAAAACTTCTTGTATATGATATAAGATAGCACTTTCTTTTTGAGTTAATACAAATCGAGGTTTACCTTTAGTTGTTAAAATTGCTCCATCTCCTTCAGAAAACCCTATAAACCAAATTAACCATTCATTGCTAATTAATTTTTTACTATAATTTTTAAACATTTCAAATTTCCGAGATGGCTCGCATATAGTCTCTGAAGAATTTTTTAAACCAACTTTGCTGGTATACAAATTTCCTGCTGATTGAGTATAACTAACAAGATTTTTACTATTGAAAGTACTTGTAAGCACTAAACTGTTCCAGCATATAGCGAATTTTATTAAACCCAAATCAATTTGAGGGAGAGCCACCAGTTGACTCCATACTAGGAATCCTAAAATACCAATAGAGAACATAGCATAAACCATTCCAATATAACCAAATATAGGTTTACCTGAAAAAGTAGAAACTATGTGACTAACTATTCCGAATCCTGGTATAATTAAAATATAACAAATATTTTGATTAATCTAATAGTTAAATTTTAATATATAAGAGATCTACCTCCGATTACTCCCGCATCTTTCTTTCCTTACCTCTCCTTGCTAAGCTAGGAGCCTTGTCTCTATTTTTATCTCTTTTGCCCTTGGTTTAGTTTCTATTTTTATTTAATAGAAATAAAAAGTCAAAAGCAAGGGAAATAGAGATAAAAACAAAGGCAAGAGGGATTTTTATCTTAATACAAATAAAGTAAACAAAAGCGGGATGCTTGCTTTTTTATTTCTATTTAATAAAAATAGAAATCTTGCTTCGCTAGCCAGGGTTGGATTTTTATTTCTTTTTATTTAACCAAAGACAAACCTCTTTGTTCTCCCCTTTGCTCTCCGATTTCTACTTGCTGCTAACTTCGTAAGCAGCTAGGGTTGGATTTTTATTTACCTTTGCTTTTGTTTTTTATCTTTATTATTATAAATATAAAAATAAAGAGTTGCCTGCTAACTTCGTAAGCAGCCGATTTCTATTTTTATTTTTTTTTTTCTCTATTTATATATAGATACAAATAGAGAAAATAGCCTCTGCCTGCGCTTCGCAGGCAATCGGCCTTAAGGAAATAAAAAAGGAGCTGCTAACTTCGTAAGCAGCAACCAAAGGCAAAATAAATAAAAAAAGAGCCTTGCAAAGGCAAAAGAGAAGAGGGAGGACTACTAGAAAAATAAATAAAAACCTGCCAGCTTCGCAGCCTTGCGAAGCTACACCATTCCTGCCCTAGCTTCGCAAGGCTTGCGAAGCTAGAAGCTAGGAAAAGAGGAAAGCATGCAATACCACAGGGCTAGTATAATTAAGGCTAGCTTAATAAAAACTATTGCTGGAATCAGGTATATATTAATATTAATCTATTTTAATTAATACTCAAGAATTTTTACATCCTTGTTAGAACTTTTTCTTCTCTTGCTATTGCTTTCGCATCGCAAGAGCAAAAGAAACCGTAGAATCACTTAATCTATTCATTGATTTTTTTAAATCTATAATTTTTTCAATACCTTCTTTTTTTAGATGGTCTCTATTTTGAATAATTAAATATGCTTTTCTCCATTTTAAATAGTTTTTATGTTTACTAGATAATAAATGAAAATAATCAAAATAATTAATAAAATTTTTAGCTGTTCCAAAACTAGTTGAACCATAATAGTAAGTATCTTGATTTTTTCTATAGCCTATATTTCCACCAAAAAAGTCTTTAATTAATAATAAAATAAAATCTTTTTTCTGATCAATTTGTAAATTTAATCTAACTTCAATTTTGTGCGAAGCAGTTCTATTTATTATTTTGATTTGAAAACTTCCATCAGCATCTGTAAAACCAGCTAGCCAATGATTATTTAAATCTTTATCTAAATTTAACTTAAATTGAATATTTTTGTTGCTTCGCCACTGAGCAAAATTTTTATGATTTAATATATTATTATTTATTTGATTAAATTTATTTTCTGTTCTAATTTTTCCATTTATTAAATTAATTACTTTTTCTAAACCATTTATAGAAGATATTACTAGTATAAAAGCATTTTTACCTTTAACTTTTTTAACACTACCACATTTTAATTTTCCCTTTATAAAATAAGCTAGATTAACATCTAATGAATGAAATGCAATAACTAATTGTTGTTTACTACTAAAATGACCATCTCCATCTATTAATCCTGCTAAATAATGTCCAAACTGATCAACACTTACAGGTTTTAAATGTTTAGGAATATGATTAGAAATAGATTTAATATTTTCTGTACTTATTAAAGTTTCTACAGTTTCGTTGCGTAAAGTCTCTGAGGTTCCCAATAAACTATTTATATGTCTATGGTTACCTGCTGATAAACTTTTTAGTTTTAAATTTTTTACTTTATCAATTAAGATGGAGTATTTAAAACTTATTAAATAAGTAGTCCCAGCATACAGCAACGTTAAGAAGCCTATATTTTTGACTTCAGGGTGCTACATTTAAATTAAAAAATAAAATGTTTGGACCATATCTTTAAACAAAAATTATTCGAAATTCATCCATTTATTCAAAAAGATATCCCAACTTTTGGCTAAAAAAGTTTCTGGTATTGCTATATGAGCTTTCATACCTTTTAATTCATAAAATTTAGGAACTAGATGTAATCTATTATTTTTAGCTGATCTTGAAGGATGTTTTTTAAAATATTCCATTAAACTTAGTATATCTTCTTTTTTAGTAATATACCACTTAAAAGATTTAGAACTACCATTATCAATATAAACATATCCTCCATATAATTCAACTAAAGGAGTTAATAATTCAGATGTTTTTTGACCAGCTGATATAGATAATTGCCAATTAGATTTATTAATAGTAATAGTTAACTTTTATTTTATATTTAATTTATATAGCATGGTTAAATTCATATAAGGTAATACAACTGTTCTTAATTTAACCATATATTTTTCAGCCTTTGCCTTTTTTTTTATCTCTATTTATATATAGATAAAAATAGAGAAGGCTCAGGCCAAAAGGAAATGTAAATTCTATATTGATTTTCATTTCCTTTTCTTAAAGTACAAATTAAATTATATTTAATAATTAAGACATTGATTAAACAAACTACTTCTGTAATAGCATAAGAATCGGTACATAATACTAATCCTGATTTTCTTTTTTGTCCATCTCCCATAATCCAATGGGCTAAAGCTAATGGTGTTAAATAATGATAAATTTCAATAGGAATTATTTTTTTATTATCTTTATAAAAAAGATAATAAATTTCAAATAAAGAAGGAAGAGATCTAGTAAAAAAGTTTAAACTGTAATGTGTTATATTATTTCTTTTGTTATATAAAATTTTAGGTAAACTTTTACTCTTTATTTTTATGTTTATAATAATAAAGATAAAAAAAATGGAGATAATACCATAAAAACTTCTCATACATAAGATGATTTATCTAAAGATTGTTTAAAACCTAATCTTGGATTTTTACTTCCTTTACCTATATTTAACCAAGCATCTGATAATAATAAACCAATTAAAACAGATAATTGATAATTAGTAAATTTATACATTTTTAATACTTGATTAGTTAATCTTCCATATGCTATTCCTGCGAAGCACCCATGTTATTTCCTCAAACTACTATATTTTTTGAATTTGTTTTTTCTAAATTATTAGTAGCCAGGCCTTTACATAAGCAAGTATGAATATATCTATTAAATTTATTATTAAAAAGTAACCATGCTTTACTTAACATTGAATTTTTTGAACTTTGATGTGCTTTAATATCTATCAACTCATAAAATTTACTTACTAAATATAAATTTTTATGTCTATAAGCTCTAAAAGGGTTAAATTTAATGTACTTTATAAATTTAAATATTTGATCCTCTTGATCTATAGACCATGAATATCTACTATTAGAAATTATACTAATTGTTCCACCAAAAAACTCTTTATAAAGTAAAATAAGACTGTAATCTTTATTAATTACAGAAATATTTAATTTAGGATTATATTCAACTAATCTCTCTCTTTCTAGAGAGTGTAAGGGGCCTATTTCTTTAAGTTGAATATCACCGCAAGCATCAAAAAATCCTGATAGCCAACCATTATCTAATGTTAAATTTTCAGGCCAAATTAAAATTAAATTATATTTTATACAAATCTTATTTAATTGAACTAATCTATTAGGATTTCTTATTTGACCTTTAATATCATTTATAAGATTTAATAAACCTTCTTTATGATGTAATCTATATCTAAGAGCATTAGCATTAGATCTTAATTTTATTGAACCACCATAAACATTTTTAACTTGTTGTAGTGCCCCTTCATCTCTAATGTCCATTGTAATCTCTAATCCAGCATATCCTTTTTTAGAAAGTGTAAAACAACCATCACCATCAATTAAACCAGCTAACCATTGTCTGAAATTTAAATCTCTATCTGAATAACTCAAATTATGAATAGATCTTATATTTTTGTTTAACAAACATATGGTCTCTGAAGTTCCTACTAGCGAGTTAAACGCGTTGGTTACTTGCGAATTATCGTAAATTCTTAGGATTTTTACTTTATCGGTATATATAATATAACTTATGATTAAAGTACTTAATGAATATAAAACGGACTCCTCGCTTATAGTTTGTTGCATTAAATATAAATTTAAGGGCCACTTTTGACCAAAGAACCCATTCTTTCGATAGAAATTATTCACCGAAAAAACCGACTGTACATCAAGCACTAATTTTATTAAAAATTTAGCACCCACTAGTGACCCAGTCTGTAGCGATCATATTAAATACAACCGACGGTCTAACTTAAAGTGTTGACCGTTTTCACTAGCATCGCCAACCTTATATTATAATTAAGGCCCAATTCCCCGTCGGAAATTGCTTCACCTTATATTAAAATATAAGGCAAAGGACTAGGAAATCGGTACATAATCTTAATAAAAGATAAATTGTTCATTATTTCAGGTCTTTAATAATTGCAATTAAGCTTTTATTTATTGATTAAAAACATTTGCCTTAATAATTTCATAGCTCACACTAAACCGACTCCTCTATTCCCGTTATTATTTATTTACTTTTTCTTCTAATAGTATTTATTTTTTTTGCTTTATCTATAAGTTTATCTCTGCGAAGCAATTCCCCATTTAAATGGTCTTTATTAGTAATACTATTATGTATTTCTTTTCATAATACATAACTAGTAGACTTCTTAGTTTTTAAAATAAACTGATCAAAATAAGAATATATGTTATAACAGTTCTTTTTTCCACTTAGTATATATGAATAATTTTCTTTTTTTGAATGAGCTTCTATTTTTCCTGCATTAAATAATTTTATAATATGACTTAAGATAGGTAGATTTTTATCTCCTTTTTGGGTTAGTATAAATCTTAGCCTAAAAGCTTGAGAATTACTTAAAAAAGAAGCAGTAAAACAACCTTCAGCATCTGTAAACCCACATAACCAATAATTATTTAAGCTAGGTAATATATGATAATCTAAACTATCTATATTATTTAGATTTTTTTTTATACAAATTTTATTATAACAGTCAATAAATTTTTTAAATATTAATTTTCTAGTAGGTAATACAATGTTACCATTAAATATTTGTATTATTAATTTTATATTTTTAATATCTTGTACTATAAATCTAGAAGTTCTTTGGGACTGTTTTAATACACTTCCAAAACCTAAATTTTGTTGTATGTAGTAAAGAATTTGAATATCTTCAGTAGATTGGGTTATAACAAATTGTAAATTATTTCTATTATTTACAATAAAAGAACCATCCCCTTCAACAAAACCTATTAACCAAGTCAAAAATTCTAATGAAGGTAGTTTATTATTATATATTTTAGAATATTCTTTATTAAATATATTAAAATTAAAGTCAGCTTTTCTATAGTTCTCCTCTTTATTTTTATCTTTTTTTTCTCCTTCGGGCCGATTGCCCATCAGGCAGAGGCTATTTATATATAGATACAAATAAAGAAGATAAAAATAAAGAGGATATGAAGATAACTGCTTTAGTTTGGGAGGAATAATCAAATAATGACTGAAAAAATAAATAAAATTTGTCAAGAATAAATGTTGATATAAAATAGGATCACCACCTCCAGCAGGATCATAAAAACTTGTATTAAAATTTCTATCAGTTAAAAGCATAGTAATTGCACCGGCTAATACTGGTAAAGATAATAATAAAAGAATTGCTGTTACAAAAATAGCCCATACAAATAAAGGCAATTTATGTAAAGCCATACCGTTAGTTCTCATATTTAAAGTAGTACTAATAAAATTAATAGCACCTAATAATGATGAAATACCAGCTAGATGTAGACTGAAGATAGCAAGATCCACAGAACCACCTGAGTGTGATTGAACTCCAGATAAAGGTGGATATACTGTTCATCCTGTACCAGCTCCATTTTCAACTAAAGAACTTAGTAAAAGTAATAATAATGAAGGTGGAAGTAACCAAAAAGAAATATTGTTCAATCTTGGAAATCAAATTATATAAGTTATTTCTAACTCATTTGGACTATGTCTTCATCCAAATTGTAATTATCTAATTATCTAGTATAGTTAGCAAATTGGAGCCTAGCGTATTACCTTAATTTATAAATATATAAGGTCTTAATATATTAAGTACTAGAAGAAAATATATTAAAGTCTCTGAGGATCCTATTTATTAGTTTCCTGCATATTCTCCCCAATGTGTATTTAAATTTTTACCAATAAAAAGTCGTAAGTTACAACTGCCTAATCATAATAATGATTAAATTAAGAGTATTAAATACCTGTTCTCTTCGTTAAAACAAATGCTTAGAGGAATTCCACGCATATAGCTAGGTAATAATAAATTTTCTTTCGAAAATAGACGGCATTATAAAAATTTTAAATGGTTCCAATTGAAATATGTTCTACTATTATTCATTTGGCCTTTCTGTTCAGAAACTATTTTTCTACCTTCAACAGTCATATGATTTTTATTTATTATTTCATTATAAACTATTTTTCAACATAAAAAATCTAAATGTTTGCTACTTAATAAAGGATAAATATCTAAATAATCAATTAATAATTTTATAGAATTTTGGTTTTCAACTCTAATTATATAATAAGAATTTTTTTGATCCGATTCTCTAATTTTAGAATGTAATTTTACATTTAAAGCTAAACAAATTTTGTTTAATATAAAATTGTAACTTTCTTTAGTTTTAGGATAAATCATTCTTTGTTCTAAAGCGAATTTACAAATTATTTGTTTTAAAGAATTTCTAATATAAAAATATCCATCAGCATCTATAAAACCAGCTAACCAACTATCGTTTAAAATAGAACTATCATTAACAGGTAAAATTTTAATATTCATAGAATATTGTTTATTCATCCAATCAATTAATTTATATAATTGATCTATTTTTGGGGTTCTAAATTTTCCGTTAATTTGTTCAATTATATTATATAAAGTTTTTTTGCTTGAAAATCTTAATTCTATACTATTCCCACTTCTGCTGACTATTGAACCTTTACCTAAAAGATTTAAAAGCTTAACGGCTAAAGGTCTATCTTTAATATTAAAGGTTATACCTAGTATTACTCTATTTTGATTTGTAATAGAAATATAACCATCCCCTTCTATTAAACCAGCTAAATAATGAGCTAAATTTTGCCTATTATACCTATTTAGTATTTTATAGTGTAAATTAATAGCGCTAAGCGCAACCTGAGTTCTGTTTGTTGAATAGATAAAATTTCTTATCGAAGGTATCGAAGTTTTCGAAGTTTTCGAAGTTTTCGAAGTTTTCGAAGTTATCGAAGGAAACCATTTATTTAGATTAATTTTTTTTTTCTTTGCCATATCAGGACTTCCACAATGGATAGGTAAAAGATAATTACCAAATCCACCTACTAGCCCAGGCATTACCATGAAAAATATCATTATAAATGCATGAGCCGAAATTATTACATTGAACAATTGATGATCTCCTTGTAATACTTGTACACCCGGAGATGATAATTCTAATCTAATCAATACAGAAAATGCAGTACCAATCATTCCAGCAAATACTGAAAATATTAAATAAAGGGTACCTATTTCTTTAGCATTAGTAGAATTAATTCAACCCATTAAATATTACTTACTAATTTACTTAATTAACCTGGAATATAAATTTTATTTTTGCTATTGCCTTTGCTCCGAATAAACTTTCGAGTTTTTATCTTTATTTATAAAAATAAAGACAAAGGCTCAAAAAAGAAGATTTTTTTATTTCTTTATTTTTATCCTTTTGCTTTTTATTTCTATTTCTTTTGCCTTTGGTTTTAATTTTTATTTCTATTTTTATTATAAATAAAAATAGAAAGTCAAAAGCAAAGGGGATATATAAAAATAGAAACCTGAGCTTTATCTATTTGTATCTCTTTTGCCTTTGGTTTTAATTTTTATTTCTATTATTATTCTAAATAAAAATAGAAAGTCAAAAGCAAAGGAAGGAAATAGAGTCTTTATTTTTATATTTATATAAATAAAGTTAAAAAATAAAAAAAAAGGCAAAGGCATAATAAAGATAAAAACTTCCTTTCTTTATTTTTATATTTATAATAATAAAGATAAAAACGGAGGGCCGCGGTTGCTCTTTACTTTTTTTTATTCATTTATATTTTTTTTAGCTTAGCTTCGTATTTATTTTTATTTATATAAAGCTAGTAATTTTAGATCTAAATTTTTGGTGAGTCATTTTCAAAAGATAAAAAAGTCTTATAATTTATATTTAAATAAATTTTGATAAAACATTAAAAAGAAGCTTGCTTCATTTTTATCTCTATTTCTATTTTTATTTTTTATAAAAATATAAATAAAAATTAGATAAAAATAGAGATTAGGGCCTTTCCGTTTTTATCTTTTTTAATTATAATATTATAATTAAAAATAGGAAATCTTATATCACCAGTAATTTCAGCTCGAAATAAAGCAAGAGAACAGAAGATAAGTTAGAGTTGTAATTAATATAGAAATAAAAACTCTTTCTATTAGGTAATAAATAAAAACTCTTTCTTGTCTTTATTTTTATCTATTTTATTTTTTTATCATTAATTATATAAAAATAAATACTCTAATTATATATAGATAAAAAAATAATAAAGTAGATAAAATAGAAAGCCAGTTTTTTTATATATTTTTATATACTTAAAAATAGAGAGCCATAAGGAAGAAAAAAAATAAATGGTTGCTTCGCTAGAAGATAAATTAAATAAGATTTTTAGTATCTAGTCTTTATTTTTATATTTATATAAATAAAGATAAAAAAGAGGCCAGAAGTTAGCCCAAATTTTAAATTTATATCTTAAAATAAATTATCTCTATTTCCCTTGCTTTTGTCCTTTTTTACCTTTATTTTTATTTTCTCTATTTATATATAGATACAAAATAGAGAAAATAAAAATAAACTAAACCAAGGGCAAAAGAGATAAAAATAGAGAAGGAGCAGATTATCTTAAAATTTTTATGTTTAATTTTATGAAAAAAAATTGATATTTTTCGTAATTTAATTGATTTAATTAAGTGAATATTACCAAATACAATTATAAACCAGTGAATTTATTTAGATAGATATATTTGTATTTGGTAATGGTTATTATCTGCCATTTCTATTTTTATTTTTAATAAAAATAGATTAAACAGAAACAAATTTGTTTTATCTGGAAATGGGTTAAGCTAGAAGTGAATTCTGCAACTCTATTTCTAATTAATGGAAAAATATCAGATTAAAAAAAATAAAAATAGGATAAATTGTTAGGTTGCTCCGTTTTTATCTTTTTTATAATAAATATAAAAATAAAAAAAGGAAAATTTTATCTTTATTATGCCTTTGCCTTTTTTTTTAGTCTTTATTTTTATCTTTTTGGCCTGAGCCTTCTCTATTTTTATCTAAATAAATATAAAAAAAAAGGCACAGGCATAATAAAGATAAAAACGAAGCAACTCTATTTTTTTTATCTCTATTTAGATAAAAATAGAGAAGATAAAAATAGAGAAGATAAAAATAGATAAGGCTCAGGTTTCTAATTTTATTTATCCCCTTTGCTTTTGACTTTCTATTTTTATTTATAATAATAATAGAAATAAAAATTTAAACCAAAGGCAAAAGAAATAGAAATAAAAAGCAAAAGGATAAAAATATAAACGTACTAGCTTTGCAAGTAGAATATTAAATTAGAAAAAAATAGAATAAATATTAATAGTTTGACTTTTATTATTTACCTTTTAGCGCTCAATAGCTTTGTTTATTATTATCTAATTTTATTTTTAATCTAATTCCATTGTTACTTTCGCAATTTTATCTTAGTATTTATTGTTTGCTAACTTAATTTTTATATTAATATAGCGAAGCTAGCATACTATTATTTAATTATATCTTAAATAGGATTAAATTTCCTTTAAAAGATTAAATTAAAGAAAATTTACCTAATTAATTTGGATAAATATTATTTTTTTTTAATACAGCTAATTTAAAAATTTTATAAAGCCAGCAGATTTATAAAAACCACTTTCTTTATTTTTATATTTATAAAAATAAAGATAAAAAATAGTGGGTCGTATTAACGAATATTTGCACAATTATTAGCTATTCCTTTTTTTTGCTTATATTATTTAATTTAATCTTTTTTTTTAATTAAACACCCTTACAAATCAAGCTTTAATTTTTTTTTTAAAATTATTTATTAATTGCCCTCTTTCCTTTTGGCTCTCTATTTTATCTATATACAAATAGAGATAAAAAAGATAAAAAAAAAAAAAAATAAAGAGCCAGAAGAACAGTGCTTCGCAGGAAATAAAAACAGATCAATTGATATGCAAAAGTTAGTAATTTATAGGATACAAAAAAAGATAATAAAGTAAAAATAAAGATAAATTTTTTACCAATTCTTAATTTTATTTATAAATAGAAAATTTTAATTTAAAGATTTGAGGAGTTAGCTAATAAACAATCCTAGTTCACAAATATCTTGCAATAAAGGTAATTTAATATAGGTAAGCAAAGCTAAATCAACATTAATCATTAAATAATTAGGCCTTAAGAGGGTTCGAACCTCTGTAAAAAGTATTAACAGTACCTCGCTTAATCCACTCAGCCATAAGACCCTTTAAAGAAAAAAAAGAATTTTTTTTTGCTTGTGCCTACTTTCGAAGCTAAAGTGATTACAACAACTCTAATTTTATTTTCGAATATCTCTATTTTAATTATATATTTATATAATAGAGATGAATTTCTGGCTTCGTTTGTATTTTTTTTTCTTTATTTATAAAATTATATAAATAAAGACTATATATAAATAAAAATAGAGTTAACTTCCATAAGATAAATTTCAAAATTTTAATTATAATGTTGTGCAAAAGCTTAAAAAATTTAACCAATGAAGCGGGGTAGTCTAATTATTAATGATAATAATTGAACTAAATCTTTCTTATCCTCTGCACTGACATCTTTTAAATCGGTTGTTTTTTTTTAGGTCGGAAATAGCTTTGTTCCTATTAGGTCCCTTATTAAAACTATCAGTTGTTTCTAAATAACTATCCTTCCAATGTGCCAAATCCGATTTAGGTTAATTTTTATTTAAAATTTTTCCTAATAAAGGACCGAAAAAAGCCTCTCGGCCACCATCTTTTAAATTTTGATCTGCACCTACCTTTAGCCCTAATCCTAGCCCAATAGGAGTTGCTGTATCACAAACACCTTTAGCACACGATATAACTCTAAGTTACATACTACCATAACTATCCAAAGGAGAAATTACCCCTCTTTTGCCTTTGGTTTTCTATTTTTATTTATAATAATAATAGAAATAAAAATTAAAGTCAAAAGCAAAGGTTAAAAAAATTTCATATGTTTAAATCTATGTATAGAAAAATATATATGGTATATAAAAAATAGTATAGCAAAGAAATTTGATAAATGTAATAATACTCGCGCAATCAATGATCCCTCTAATTCAAAAAAAAAACCAAGGCCCAAAAATTTAAGGTAACTTAACCCCTCCTTCTCTATTTTGTATCTAAATAAATAGAGATAAAAAATAATACGTAATAACCTTATTTCAGATTTTCTTTGAAATTATAACATCTCAAGAGATAAAGTTGGGGTTAATAAACCTTTTTAACAGCTCTTCAAATATTTGCCTACCGAAACAAGCCTGATGGGCAATCGTTTTTATTTTTTTTTCTTTATTTATATAAATATAAAAATAAAGACTCTATTTGTATCTATATAAAAATAGAGTTGCTTGCTTCGCCAGCCACAGAAGGGGAAAATTTTTTCTATTTTCATTTGTTTTTTTTTATCATTTTTTTTTACATTTAATAAATGCTAAATTTATTTCACCAGATTATAAAAAAAGTAATTTCATTATAACCATAAATATTACGATAAATAAATTAGTTTTTATTTTTAGAGCATTATTTGAATAATCAGATTTGAACTGATTATATTCGTTTTGCGAACATATATTACATCCGTTTAATTACAACCTAATATTCTATTTTACAATATAAGTTTGGTTAATATTTAAAATTTAAATTTTATTCCCCCCCCCCTCCCTTTTAAAAAAAATCAATAATTAAATATTAACCAAACTTATAGTTAAACAGTATAATAATTTAATTACAGAAACTAATTGGTTGTACGAATCTAACTAATCCAACTATCATATAAAAACTAATAAAATACACACAAATAACAAAACAACAAACACACACACAAAATAGTAAAAGTAAAAAAACTATGGTTAAAACTGTTTATAAATCTGCGATGATAAAAAAAAATCAAACCAGACTCTGTCTCTATTTGTATCTAAATAGAGATAAAATCTGAAGTCAACCGTTTTTATTTTTATCTTTATTTATATAAATATAAAAATAAAGACTCTATAGGCATATAGATAAAAATAAAGTTGCTTCTTGCTTCCCCATAATCTCTATTTTTATCTATATATAAATAGAGATAAAAAGAAGGATAATTTTTGATGATAAGATTATTGTAGCAGATTTATAAACAGTTTTAAAGAAGAACTATTAATTTAGGTTTTCAACTCTTTTTCCCCCCATCTCAAAAAAAAATAAAAAAAAGGTAATAATTAAAAAAAGGATAATAATAAAGATAAAAACGGAGCAACTCTATTTTTATCCCTTTAGCCTTTACCTAAAAAACAGCAAATTATTAGTCTTAAATAATAAAATATAGGGGGGGGTATAAAATTATGTAAGTTTTAATTAAAAAAAAACTTAATTTTTATTAGTTAATTTAATAATATAGCTTCTAATAACTTGAGAAAATAGATTTAAAGGTAAAATATATTTAGAAAGTACATAAGTAACACTAAATAATAAAATAAATGTTACAAAAATTTGACTTACAAAATAAAAAGGAATAATTTGAGGCATAAATTTTAATTTATAGTAAGCAGTATTATTTCTTAAAATTTTTTTATTATTCCAATTACGGCTATATTAATATAGAATTTCGCCTTTGTTTAACTAGGGGTTTTATGTGATAAAGCTAGGGTATATTGTTAATATCTTTGTTATTTGATCTCCTCCCTAGATTCTTTATATTTATATAAATAAAGATAAAAAAGGTGGGCTTATTTTTTTTTTAATTTATATCTATTTTTATTTTCTAGGGAAGCTTGCTTCGCTATGGGTTTTATCTAAAAAAAGAAATCAAGCCCTGTATCGGGTCCTTTTTAACTTTATATGGTCTTTATATTTATATAAATAAAGATACTGTATTTACATAATAAAAACGATACAAGCTTTTTTAGGAGAAATTAGCCTCTGCTTTTTATCTCTATTAAGATAAAAATAGAGACTGCGCTTCGCAGGCAATCGTTTTTATTTTTTATCTTTATTTATATAAATATAAAAATAAAGACTCTATTTGTATATAGATAAAAATAGAGTTGCTTCGCCACCCGAAGGAGAGAAAAAAAAATAAAATTAAAGATAAAAACTAAGTACTAGTTTCGCAAGTAGAAAAAATTGGGGTTTGCGCTTGCTAAGACATTCGGCTTTTTTTAGCCTAAGCTGCTCCCGCGGAGATAACCCACTCTAATTTTTACTTTTCTTTGCTCTAGCTTCGCTTTCTGCCATCTTGCCTCTTTACCTTGCTTCATAGCTAGGGCTTCCCTTTGTTTGCGGCGTCCTTCGGATCCAGCAGCTCTATTTTTGTTTAAAGAGATAAAAACAAAGAAAAGAGAGGGAAAGTTTGTTTTTAGTAATAATTTACTTTTTTTTTCTATATTTAATTATGGAAAAAATAGAATTTTCACTTTTAAACACAAATCAAAAAGTATTCAAACAAAAAAGATTATTAATCACTCTTAGAGCCAGCTCATAAATTTTATCTCTATTTCCCTTGCTTTTGACTTTTTATTTCTATTAAATAAAAATAGAAACTAAACCAAGGGCAAAAGAGATAAAAATAGAGACTAAGGTAGTAAAAAGGCTGCTGCTAATTAGTATATATTATAATAAAATTTAAGAAAGAAAAATCTCTGCTTTCAATATAAAATTTTAATCTTTAATAACTACACCATTTATATCCTCTATTTGTGCTACTTCTTGCTCTATTTGTATTTTGTAAATACAGTATATTTATTTATAAAAAAAATTTAAGATGTCTATACGCACAAAGAATCGCTTTTTTTATTTATTATATTGCCTCCGGTTGTTGCGAAGCACCACTATCTTTATTTATATAAATTATATAAAAAAAATGTAGACCCTATTTAGTATTTGGTATTTAGATACTAAATAGAGAGGTACTAGCTTCGCAAGTAGAGGTATATAAACCCATAGATAAAATTATAGACTTCCTAGCGAAGCTAGCTTCTTTTTTATATTTAGTAATATAAATGTATTAAAAAAATATAGCCTTTTGAGGTAAAGAATCACGGCTAAATTTATAAAATAACTAGTATTTGTTCTGTCTTGTTCTGGACTTCGTTTTTATCTCTATTTAGCCTTTGCCTTTTTGTCTTTATTTTTATCCTTTTGCACTTGATTTTCTATTTTTATTTTTTTTATCTCTATTTATATATAGATAAAAATAGAGAAAATAAAAAGGCAAAAGCAAGGGAATAAAGATAAAAAGGCTCAGGTTTTTAATTTTATTTTTTTTTATCTCTATTTATATATAGATACAAAATAGAGAAAATAGAAATAAAAACCAAAATGATACAAATAAAGTAAAGCAAGGGCAAAGGAAATAAAAACAGATTAGTTGCTGCTTCGCAGCTAGGATAAAAATAAAGACAAAAGTAGATAAAAATTTAAATTAAAGATTAAAGAAAGATTAAAATAATGCTGCTGCTGATTTGCAATTGAATTTATTTTTTGCTTGCTTTTTTAATAATTCATCAAAATTTGTTATATTTATAAACCAATTAAAGGAGAGAAGAAAGCAAGCAAATTATTAAAATTTTAAATCCAGCGTTTATTATTATTTTTAAAAAAATCTAGTAAAAACAGCTTTCTGCTTTCTGCTTTCTGCTTTCTGCTTTCTGCTTTCTGCTTTCTGCGAAGGGGTTTTATTTATTTTTTAATTTTTATTTATATATATCATAAATATATTCGCAGAAAGTTTTAGGTATGTGGTTTTACTTTTATCTTTTTTTTTAATCTATATAGATTATATTTAGGAAAAAAAAAAAAGCTGGCCTAGAATATCTGGTCCTTTTTATCTATATATAAATAGCCTCTTAGGGCGCCTATCGACTATCGGGAACTATTTTTCTTTTGCTCTAGGTTTGTCTCTATTATACATTATAGATATAAAAACATAAGCTCTAGCTTCGTTTTTATATCTATTTACATAAAAAATAGAGACAAGAAGAGAGGATATGTTTTTATTTCTATAAGCAATCTAGCTTCGATAATCTCCGGCTGAAAATAGGCCCTTTGTTTTTATCTTTTTTATTCTAAATATAAATTTAAAGATAGCAAGACTAAAAAAGACCCCTTTTTTATTGTTTTATATTTAGTTATATAAAAATAAAGGCTAAAAAATAAATATATAAAATAAATAATATAGGTAAGCTAAAACTAGTATAAAAAAGTAATAATAATATAAATGAGATTATAAAATGCAATATATATTTATATATTAAATATAATATCTTTATTTGTATAAAAACCAAAATATATATATATTTATATGCTTTTTATATATATAATTACGAGTAACCAGAATCGAACTGATAATATCTACTTGGAAGGTAGAAGTTATACCATTTAACCATACTCGTTTCTATTTATCATGTATAGTTAGCAACTTTATCTTTCTTATCTTTTTTTTATCTATATATAAATAGAGTAGCTCCGTTTTTATCTTTATTTTTATAAATATAAAAATAAAGAAAGGAAGTTTTTATCTTTATTTTCTCTTTTTTTTTTATCTATATATAAATAGAGTCTTAATTTTTATATAACTAAATATAAAACAATAAAATAGCCTCTGCCTGAGGGCAATCGTTTTTATCTCTATTTGTATATAGATAAAAATAGAGTTGCTTCTAGCTTCGCCACTTTTTATTATGCCTTTGCCTTTTTTTAGTCTTTATTTTTATCCTTTTGGTTTTTATTTCTATAGCGAAGCAACTCTATTTTTATCTATATATAAATAGAGATAAAAAAAATAAAAATAGAAATAAAAAGCAAAAGGTCAAAAAAAGTTAATAATTTTTTAAAATTAAAAGCGAGATAAGAATTTGAATCTTAAATAACAGTTCATGAGACTGCTGTGTTACCAATTACACCATCTCGCTTAATATCTAGTAGAAAGAAATTCCTAAATATGGTCAATTTATTTACATATAAATTTTAGCTTTTATTCCAATAAAGTGTGCTACTATTATAATTATATATAAATTTTATATATAATTATAAAAAAAGCTAGGTTCAATTGCTTCGATATTTGCTTTTTTATCTTTATAACTACTCTTTATTTTTAACTATATTTAAATAAAAAAAAAAATAAAGAGGCTACTTTTTAAAATACTGTAATTATTCTTATTATATAAATAAATTATTGAAAAAAAAAAGAAAAGCTACTACTCTTATATATAGTAATTTATCTAAAAAAAAAATTGCTTATTTATAAAAAGCAAGAAAATTTAAGCTATATATAATTTTGATTGTAAAATTATTACAATTCAAATTGAACATTATTATAAAAATGAGCAGTAAAGGAATCGAACCTTTTGCGGCTATTAACCAATTCTTTTACAGAGAACCACCATTACCAATCGGATCACCTGCCCTGTTTTTTTATTTTTATATTTATTTTTATATTTATATAAATAAAGATAAAAAGAAAGTTGGCTATTTTTATCTTTTTTATCTATATATATAAATAGAGTAGCTCCGTTTTTATCTTTATTATTATAAATATAAAAATAAAGAAAGGAAGTTTTTATCTTTATTATGATAAATTAAAGACTAAATTTTGATACAAATAAAGACAGAGGGGGGGGAGGGGTAGGATAAATATAAAAAAAGTTTGCTTTATATTAATAATAAATCCCCTCTTGCCTTTGCGTTTTTATTTTTTAACTTTATTTATATAAATATAAAAATAAAGACTCTATTTCCTTCCTTTGCTTTTGACTTTCTATTTTTATTTATAATTATAAATAAAAATTAAAACCAAAGGCAAAAGTGCTTTTTACTTTTTATTTCTATAGCGAAGCAACTCTATTTTGTATCTAAATAGAGTTGCTTCGTTTTTATCTTTATTAGGATAAAAATAAAGACTAAAAAAAAATAAAAATAGAAATAAAAACCAAAGGCAAAAGAGATAAAAATAGAGAAGGCTACGAGCAAAGGTAACGGAATTTCTTATACTCTTTATTTTTAGCATTTGCCTTATATTTATGTTTAGGAATAAGAACTTTAATTTTTTTTATCTTTTTTTCTCTTTTTGTAGAAGCATATGCACCCACTATATTTATTTATAATAATAATAGTCTACTTATTAATTTATATATAAATTAAGAAAAAAAAAATAAAGACTCTATTTATATATAGAGAGTAGTTTGGCTTTATTTAAAATTTAATTTCAAAATAAAAAAGATAAAAACTACATAGTTAGGAAATAAAGTGAGTAGATTTAAAAAAAATTCTGCCCTGAAGTAACTTTGATAGTATATGCTCCTTTTCTATTTTTTGAAGTTATTTTAGCAGTATCTAAATAATTAACTTTACCCGTAGCAGATGCTCCTTTTCCTATTGCCTTTGTAGTTACTCTAGGTATAATAGGGTCCCCCAATAATCTTCCAGATACTTTTATATTCAATCCAGATAAGAAAGCTGGTATTCTATTTACTGATATTAAATTAGGGTCATTTAAATCTTTAACAATATTTGCTGAAAATTTTTTTATTTTTTGTAATGCGTAGCTAGACGAAGTACCTCTAATTTTGTTTCTTTTAAAATTTAAAGCTAAGAAAGTTACTAAAATATTACTATCCAGATAAGGATGATGTAATCTAGTTAATTGTAATTCAACAGGTCTATTAAAACTATTACTTAAAATTTCACAAATAGAATTAAATTTATTAGGGTGCGTTGCCACTTTAGTTAAATTAAATTTTCTTAATTTAAAAAATAAATTTAAATTTATTTTTTTTTTTAACCTAGAAATAGCTTTTCTAACTCTCCATCTAAGATAAAATTTATTGGATACAAATCTTCTATTAATTCCTACAGAATTTAAATAGTTAGAATTAGAAGATTCTTTATTTTTTAAATAAGTGCGTTGCGAAGCAAGCTTCCAAATTTTTTTAAAAGAATTAATATAAAAAATAGAAAATAATCTAAAAATTTTTTTTTTAGGAATATTTAAATAATAGAAAAGTTGTATTATAATTTTATCATTAGTATATTTAAAAACAGGTTTACTTATTAAACAATACATACTTTTAAAAAAATAATATAATAATTTATAAGTAGCAGCACTATTAAAATATGTTATATTAGCTGCAGAACTATTTAAATTTTTAATATTATTAGATTTATAGCCATTAAAATTATAACCTATTATTTTTTTATAACTAATAAAACTACCAGAATTTATTCTTACTCTAGCCTTATATTTATTTAAACTTAATTTTGTTTGTATACAATTTTGTAAATATTGAGATAGTATAAAATTTTTTTTTGGTAAGTTTAGTAGCGTATCTTTATTTTTTATTTCTGCCAATATCTCACTAAAAGATTTTATTCTTTTTTTAAGAATAATAGATAAATTGGATCTTAATGAGTCAAAATTTTTATTTCTTAATAATAAATTACTATTAAAAATTTTTTTATATAACTTATAGTCTTTAGGTTCATTAGGAAAAGATAAATTTAAAAATGAATTTGATAAATTAGTAGGTAAGCAAGATGCTACTTTCGGCGAAGCACCTGATTTTAATTCTATATTTTTTTTCATTAAATTTTTTAGCCGCTTCGCAACAACCAGTATATTTGTAGCTGCAGCTTCGCTGCTGCATTTTTCTGTTTTTAGCCCCGGAGCTATTGCTACTTTAACTTTATCTTTTTGTTCTCTTGGAAGAGCTTTATTTCAAGATGCGAAGCTGGTTAAAGATGGACTCCCAACTTTTGTTATCCGAAGGAGCCTTGCAAAGGCAAGAGTGGATAAATAATATTTATTAAAATAAGGAGAGATTCCTTTAAATAATCTAATTATTTTCAAGTGGTCTCTAGGAACTCGAATAGATCTACTAGCTCTCACTATTGCATAAATTATAGGGTTAATAGTATTATCTTTTTTAAGAAAATGTAAATTAGTATTAATACTCTGTACTGAATTAAAACTAGAATCAAAATATGAATTTTGTAATAAAATATTTTTATTAGTTCCGTTTTTATCTTTATTTTTTTTCCCTCCTTCTGGTAACTGAGAAGATGCACTTTTTTTGTTTATTTTGGGCCGTTTGCTTGGCAAACTTTGGCTTTTTAGTAAAATGGCTAATTTTTTAATAATAGGGCTGGTTTTACCAGGCTCATTTTTGATAATTTCTCTAAAAAGAAGAGAAAGATTAGTTAAAATTATGTTTTTTTGCCAATTAGATTTCATTTATAGTTAAATATTTTTGGTTTATTATTAAATTTATATTATTTAATTTACTATTAATTTTTTTTTTCTAGTAGTATCTACAACTACTCCTACTTGTCTCTAATTTATCTCTTTTGCCCTGAGTTTAGTTTCTATTTTTATTTTTTTTTTAATCTCCTTCGGGCCGATTGCCCATCAGGCAGAGGCTATTTATATATAGATACAAATAGAGAAATTAGAAATAAAAAGTAAAAAGCAAGGGAAAAGAGATAAAATATAAGAAGGAAAAAATAGAGACAAGGCTTGTTTTTGTATATATATATAAATAGAGATATAAAACGAAGACTCAAGCTGATTAGAAGTTATAAATTGCGCATATTAATAATAATTTGTTAAAATTATCCTTTAAATTATAGTCAATAAGTTAATAAAAATATAAACAAATTTATTACTTGCTGATTTTTTTAAATTAACTGCAGCTTACTTTGTTATCAGCAATAGCTAAATAGATTTTTTTTATAATTTAATTTAATTTTATTTTAAAATTTAAAGTAGTGCTTCGCAACTATACAAATAGCAGTAAAATTTATCTTATCCCTTTGGGCCGCATGCTTTTTATCTCTATAATGTACTCTAATTTTTATCTGTATAAATAAAGTCTTTATTTTTTTATCTCTATTTATATATATATAGATAAAATAGAGTCTTTATTTTTATATAAATAAAGATAAAAAAAATATAACAGAAGATAAAAAAATAATAACTTTTTAGCTAGAAAAGATAAATTAAATATTCAGCTAATGTATCTACTGAAATTTATATATGTGTATAAAATTTTATACAATTATAATTAGCTTCTCTTTTATTTTTAATTTTTTTTTATTTTTAATTAAAATACAATAAATAAGTTCCTAAAAATAAGGAGTTACTATATTATTATGGGATAAAACTTAAGTGGATTGCTTCGCAGGAAATAAAGCGATTGCAAAGCAGCTATTAAGGAATAAGCAGATCTTAGCTATAATAAAGCTTTTTAAATTAACAATTTAAAGATAAAATTAATAATTAATATTTTTTTTTTATAGCTCAATAAAATTAACAAAATTTGTATTTTTTTTATATAGTCTCTATTTTTATCTTTTTATGTCTTTATTTTTATAATTATATTAATAAAGATAAAAACAAAAGGGCATTTAATACCAAAAGATAAAAATAGATATTATAAAAATAAAGAGCAGCCAAGCAACAATTTATTTAAAAGTAATAATAAATAGTGGATTCACTTTATATTTAACTTATAACCATTTCATAATAAATATTAATATATTATTTTAATGAATAAATATAAAGTAAGATAAGTTTTTCTTTTATTAATAAGTAAGCACTGTTTAACTTTTTAAAATTGAAATTGCAAATATTACATATAAGATAACCAAAATTTAACCCAATTTATCCAATTTGCTCCTTGCGAAGCTAGGTAGTATTTATTTTTATCTTAATCTAATTAAAATTTAAAAACGGTGCTTCGCACAAAATTTTACAGAAATTTATTCTAATTAAATGGATTGAAAATTAGCCAAATATACCTAACAACGCAAGCGTCTCAATTAAAATTTAAAGCCGCTTGCTTAGTACCCAAGATTAAAACAAACTTATCTTTCATTATTTTTTTTCACTTTACGCTTTTTAGCTTCGCTTTCTGTTTTCTTGCTAGGGATAAATTTTACCAACCCCATATTGCGATGCAAACTTTGTCTCTTTTTTTTTTTTTTCTAATTTTTATTTATATTTTTATTATAAATAATTTTAGAAATAGAGTCTTTATTTTTATAAAATTAAAGATAAAAATATAAATAAAACAAGAGGAATCGAGTTTGTATCTTTTTTGCTTTTGCTTACCGTTTTTATATCCGAAGGGCCTCCGTTTTTATATTTATTTATATAAAAATAAATAAAGGATGGCGGAGCAACTCTATTTTTATCTTCTCTATTTTTATCTATATATAAATAGCCTCTGCCTGATGGGCAATCGGCCCGAAGGAGATAAAAAATAGCCTCTGCCTGCGCTTCTCCGAAGCAAGCCTGCGCTTCTCCGTTTTTATTTCAATTTGTAGAAATTACAATTATTTTTATTTATTTATAATAATAGAAAAAAAAACATATAATAAAAAAAGATACTGTAGCTTCGCAAGCCGAAAGCCACCAGAGTAGGGTATTTATATAGAGAAAATTTAGATTTATTACTAATTCGGAGAAAAGAGAAAGGAGAAAAGAGAAAAGAGAAAAAAGGAAAGATACAGCATTAGAAGCCCCTAAATACAAATAAAGACTAGTTATTACTGGAGGAATTTCTAGCTTTAGCTTTTAATAAATAAGCAGACCTCAATAAATAAAAAAAAGGGGGAAATAAAGAATAATAAAATTTATTACTAATTAGAAAGCTCAATATAGCAATTATAAATAGAAAAAATTAAAAGAAGATTATTAATAGCACAGCAATAAAAAAAATAGTGATTAATTTAGAATCATCCCTAGCTTAACCCCTATATTATTATATATTATTTTTTTTATTTTGTTCCTTTTTATTTCTATTTTTCTTTTTATTTTTATCTTTAATTCCTTTGCTTTTACTTTTTATTTCTATAGCGAAGCAACTCTATTTGTATCTATATATAAATAGAGATAAAAATTAAAAATAGAGTGCTTGCTTCGCCAGCCCAAATTGATACAAATAAAGTAAAGCAAGCCCTACCTTCCTTTTGCCCTTGTTTAGTTTCTATTTTTATTTTTTTTTTTATCTCTATTTATATATAAATAGAGATAAAAAAAGAGTAGCTTCGCTATAGAAATAAAAAGTAAAAAGCAAGGGGCAAGGACAAAAGAGATAAAAATAGATAAGATAAAAATAGAGAAAATAGAGATAAAAACGAAGTTAAGTAGTTTTTATCTTTATTTTTTTTTATATAAAAACTTTGGTAAGTGTCTTTATTTAAAGAAAAAATAGAAACAAATCTTAACTTTGAATTGCGAAGGTAGGGCTTTTTTCTAATTTTATTTTCTCTATTTTACCTATATATAAAATTAGTCTTTATTCTTATAATTTTATTTTAATTTTTATTAATATTATAAATAAAAATAGAAATAAAGAAAAAAAACGAAGGTAAGAAATAAAAAAGATTGCTTCGCACAAAAATAAAAAGTAAAAATAGTGTAGCTACATTCGGAAGAATTTTGCTTCGTTAAATTTTAATTTTTATTTTAAATATATAAAAAAAATATAAAAAAAAAAAGAATAAAAAAAAATTTGCTTCAAAAAAAATAAATAAAATAAAAGAGAATATAAAAAATACATTTATTTAATGGTTAATTAACTATCAATTAAAATGATACGAATATGTTGAAATTGGTAAACAATCTTCTCTTAAGAAGAAGTGGGTGTAAACCCTTAAGAGTTCAAGTCTCTTTGTTCGTATATAAGTTTCAAATTTAGTGTCAATTGTAAGAAGAGTGTAGTATTAATTGGCTAATATGTTGATCTCCAAAATCAAAGTTAGGTGTTCAAATCACCTCACTCTTGTCTTTATTTTTATATTTATAATAATAAAGATAAAAAGATAGGAAAAAAAGTAATATTAATAAACAAATTGTTGAAAAAGAATATTTTTAAAATTATCTTAAAAATATATCCAAAATTAAATTTTTTAGTTTAAGCTAGGAAAACTAATCTTTAAATTTATCTTTTGGTCTTTTCTTATTATTTTCTCCGAAAAGTGTCTCTGGTCCTTTTTATAAATTTTATTTCTTCTATATATTTATTTGTATCTTTTCTATTTTTATTAATATTTATATATAAATAGCCTCTGTCTCTATTTTTATCCATGCGAAGCTAGGGCTTCTCTATTTATATATAGATACAAATAGAGTAGATAAAAATAAACTAAACCAAGGGCAAAAGAGATAAAAATAAATAGAAAGAGAAAAAAAAGACTAATTGCTCCGCGTTCCGCTTACTTTCGGCCAGAGATATAAAAAAAAAAAATAAATTTAAAAACAAAAATAAAGAGGTGCTTTCTGCGAAGCCAGGCAAAAACAAATAGAAACTTTATATAAAAAAGATAAAAAATACAAAGTAAGCCAAAGTGGGAACATACTTTGATTCTGATTATGTGTTTTATGAATATGTAAATACACTGTACACCATTAGAAAAAGCTATTCTAAATCTCATCCAATGAATTATATAGATAAAATATTAATGAATTCACTATATAGAAAATTTGGAATGGAGAACAGTTTAACTAATATTAATATAGTCGATAAAAAAGAATATAGAAAATTTGAAAACATACAGCAGATCTTATATTAGATATTATAGATTTAGGAGACAATTATTAAGTAACTTATTCGAATTGCGAAGCTACCCTAAGAATTATTTCTATTATTATTATAAATAATAATAGAAATAGCGAAAAAGCAGTAATTGCTTTAGAAAATAAATATGAAACACTTAATATAGCTATACCATCTACAATTTCAGCTTATGATAAAATCCATATGTCTCAATTCAAAAATAATCCTAAATACAATTTATATTATTCAGAAACAGATAGTATTTTGCTTTCAAGCAATAGTATTTTTATTAAAGATATGGTTGCTTGCTTCGCTTCACTAAACTTACAAACTAAGAATAAAATATAACTTTTTATTTAATCTTAATTAGTTATCTTATAACGCTCCAACAAAAATTAAGACCTAAGGGATTTGAACCCTTATAATATCCATTATGAGCGAACTGCATTTACCATTATGCTAAAGTCTTTTTAATTTAGATAAATTAAAGCCAAGTGGTTTTTAAAAAGGGTTTTTAGTGGCTTACTAGCTTTCTCCTCATATTATTTTTTATTTGATACTAAACTTTTTTTTTTTATCTCTCCTTGCCCCTTGCTTTTTACTTTTTATTTCTATAGCGAAGCTACTCTTTTTTTATATAAATAGAGATAAAAAAAATAAAAATAGAAACTAAACAAGGGCAAAAGGAAGGTAGGGCTTGCCCCTTGCTTTTGTTTTTTTTTTATTTCTATTTTCTCTATTTTGTATCTATATATAAATAGAGATAAAAAAAATAAAAATAGAAACTAAACCAAAGGCCAAAGGAAATTTGCTTCGTTTTTATCTTTATTATGATAAAAATAAAGACTTCTTTCGGCCCTTCGGCTTTTCGGCCTTTCGGCTTTTCGGCTATTCGGCCCTTCGGCCTTTCGGCTCTTCGGAGAAAATTTTGAATCTAGGCCTTATACTAATGGCTTGCTTATTAATTAACCGATAATTTTAATAATATAAAATTTATAATAGGACTAGCGAATTTTTTTATAACTACTAACTTCAGCAGCTAAAAAAATAGCAGCTCCTAAAAAATTTAAAGTTATTAATTAGGAATAAAAAGCCAAAATTAATAAAAAATAAAAGTGTAATATGAGCTAATAACTACTCTTTTAAAGAGGAAAATATTAATTATTTCTAATCAAAATATTTTTATTAAATAAAAATTCAAGCATTCGTTTTTATCTTTATTTTTATTTATAGCCGTTAGCAGCAGCTAAAACAACAGCTAATTTGGTTCAACTAGATATTTTATTTATTAACTAGGCCAATTACCTTTAATTTTATCCTAAAATAAAGAAAAAGTAGCGGTTTTTTTTAAGCGTTACCGTCTTTAATTTTATTTATATATATATAGTTTCAGCTTTTCGGCTTCCGGTAGTAATTACAATTAATTTTATTCTTCTTTGGTCCTTTTTATCTATATAAAGAGATAAAAAATATAAAAATTAAGACTCCAATTATATATATTAAATATAGATATTATTAGAGTAACGAAAGAAGTAGGCCTATGCCTTCTCTATTTTTATCCTTTTGGTTTTTATTTCTATTTCTTTTGCCTTTGGTTTTAATTTTTATTTCTATTATTATTATAAATAAAAATAGAAAGGCAAAAGCAAAGGGGATAAATAAAATTAGAAATCTGAGCCCCAAAAGGCAAAGGCTAAATAGAGATAAAAAAAAAGGCATAGGCAAATAGAAATAATAACGGTGCTTCGCACAGTGATAGGAAAAAATAAGGATAATAATCATAATTATGATTTTTTTCTCTATTAATATTATATTTAGATACAAATTAGAGACTTAAATAAAAAGCCTGTAAGCATATTTGGGGCTGCGAAGCCGCTATTAGAAAATAAAGAAGCAGAAATGTTTATAGATTAAAAAAAAATAATAGAAAAATAAAAGAAAGATATGCTTTATCTCTATTAATATTAATTAAAGATACCCCATAAAGTAGCAGCTACCGCAATAAAAATTATATTTTTTTTATACAAAATAAAAATGCTTTGTTAATAAATTTAATTTGATACAGCTTTTTCTTCTTTGCTAATTACTCTATTTTTTTTAGCTATATATATATAAAAAAAGGGGTTTTTGTTTTTATTGTTTTAATTTTATTTATAAAATTTATAAAAATAAAGATTCTATTTGCTTTTGTTTTTATCTCTATTACTCTATTTTTATATATAATTTTTTGTTTTAGTTTTATTCTCTATTTTTTTTTCTATATATATAATAGAGATAAAAAAGTATAAATACTCTATTTATATATAGATAAGATTAAAAATAGAGAAAATCTTTCTTGTCTCTATTTGTAACTAAAAATAGTCTTTATTTTTATATAAAAAAGATAAAATTACAAACGAAGCTCCTTCTTGTAAAGCTATAGATTAAAATTCTAAAAAATAGAGAAAAAGCTAGAGCAAAAGAAGCATATCTACCGCTTCGAATAACCCTATCTTACTTTTGCCTATCTTCGCATGCGGTTTTATCTTTAATATTAAAAATATAAAATTAAAGAAAGCCTGCGAAGCCGCTCTATTTTTTATCTATATACAAATAGATATAAAAATTTAAAGAACAAAAGCAAGGGGCAAATAAAGATAGAAATAAAACCCAAAGCAATAAAGATTTAAAAAGACCAGCCCTTCGGATAAAAAGCTTGTTTACTTAAAATTAAAAATTAGAATAAAATGATAACCCCTAGCACCTTCGGACGCAAATAGAACAAAAGAACGAATTGCTTCGCTACTTTATTTTACTTTTTTTTTAATGTAGTAGTAATTATTACAACAACTATTATTATTTCTAATAATAATAGAAATAAAAATAAAAACAGTATTTTAATTATATTAATATAATATTAAAAATTCTATTTATATTTGCTTCGCATTCGCATCCTTTTTACCTTTATAAATATATATATATAAAAATAAATAAAAAAGTAAAAATTAGTTATATACAAATAAAAGTAAAAGTAAGTTGTAGTGCAAAAGTTCGCTACTGCCACCATAAATACTTTTTATTAGTCTGTTTCTCCTTGTCTCTATTTTTATCTAAATAGAGATAAAAACGAAGCTAGGGCCTTGTCTCTATTTTTTATCTCTTTTGCCTTTGGTTTTCTATTTTTATTTATAATAATAATAGAAATAAAAATTTAAGGCAAAAGCAAAGGAAATAGAGTTTTTATTTTTATATTTATATAAATAAAGATAAAAAATAAAAACGAAGCTAGGGCTGGCTTTTTTTAATTTAACTTAATATTATAAAAATTTATTATTCCAAAATAAATAGGTAATTTTTCTTTAATTTTAAATTATTTTTAATCTAAATTAATAATTAAATAAATAAAAATATGCTAGTAATTACTAATTAATATAAAAATGAAGTTAGCAACCAATAGTACTAAGATAAAATTGCGAAGGTGCTTCGCACAAATATACTTTTTTTAAAATAAAAATTAGATAATAATAAACAAAGTTATGGGGCGCTAAAAGGTAAATAATAAAAGTTAAATTATTAATACTTATTCTATTTTTTTTTTTATTTATTTATATAAATATAAAAATAAAGAAAGATAAAAATAGAGCTGCAGTTTCGCAGCTGGCCTAGCTATTAAGTTTTTAAAATTTAACTTTTATTATATAAAAATAAAGACTCTATTTTTATTTATAAAAATATTTTAAATAAAAATTAGATGAAAATAGAGATAAAGATGCAAAAGCAATAGGAATAAAATTTTCTTTCTTGCCTCTTGCCTTTGGAAGTCTTCGAGTTTTTATCTTTATTCCCTTGCTTTTTACTTTTTATTTCTATAGCGAAGCAACTCTATTTTTATCTATATATAAATAGAGATAAAAAAATAAAAATAGAAACTAAAAGCAAGGGCAAAAGGATACAAATAAAGACAAAGGGTAGCAAGCAAACTATTTATCTAATTATTTTTTTTATAATACTGATTTATTAACATTAATAGAGTTGCAGAATTCACATCTAGCTTAACCCATTTCAGACTAAAGCTTAAATGTATATGTTTATTTAGCTGTCTTATTCTTTAATTCTAAATATAAAAAAAAATAAAAATAGAAATGGCAGCTAATAACCATTACCAAATACAATTATGGCTATCTAAATAAAATCACTGGTTTATATTTGTATTTGGTAAAATATTCTTAATGAAATCTATTAATTAACATAAATATTACATTTTTTTTTATAAATTAAAAATATAAAATAAAAATTTAAGCTAATCTGTTCCTTCTCTATTTTTATCTCTTTTGTCCTTGCCCCTTGCTTTTGACTTTGGTTTAAATTTTTATTTCTATTATAATTATAAATAAAAATAGAAAGTAAAAAGCAAAGGAAGGAAATAGAGATAAAAATAGGCAAAAGCTAATTAAACTTAAAAAAGCCCTACCTTCGTTTTTATCTCTATTTAGATAAAAGTAGAGACAAGGACAAAAGCAAGGAAAATAGAGATTAAAAAATTCTTAAAAAAGATATATAATAAAAATTGTGGCTACTTTATGGTAACCCCAAAATCTTATTAATTTAATTAACTTACTTTTCTTTATTTTGTATATAGATAAAAATAGAAATTACAAATAAAGTTAAACCGGCGCTTTTGCATAGATTTTTTTGTTATTCCTTTGGGTATTATTTTGTTTTTGCATAATAAAATAAACCCTCCTATTTTTTAAAATATATCAATCCATAAATATAAAACGGTGGGGGCTTTTTTATCTTTTAAAGATAAAAATATTTGTTGTAGTAATTCCCACTACTAGCAAAGGCAAATAGAATTAAAACCCAGGAATAAAAAAGAGTAATTACAAAAAAAATTATAAATAGAGCCTCAAAAGTAGCTATATTTTTAATTAAATAAAAAAAAAAATGATAGCTCTCTTGGATCTGCTACTAGTGGTAAGTCCTCTTTAATTTTGCCTAGCTTTGCTTTTCGAAATTTTTTCTCTCCGTTTTTATCTTTATTTATATAAATAAAGGGTGGCGGAGCAACTCTATTTTTATCTTCTCTATTTTTATCTTTTTAATCTCTTTCGGGTGGTCTCTATTTTTAGCCTTTTGGTTTTTATTTCTATTTCTTTTGCCTTTGGTTTAAATTTTTATTTTTATTATTATTATAAATAAAAATAGAAAGTCAAAAGCAAAGGGTATAAATAAAAATAGAAACCTGAGCCCTTTTTATCTTTATTCCTTTGCTTTTGCATTTTTATTTCTATTATTATTATAAATAAAAATAGAAAATCAAGGGCAAAAGGATACAAATAAAGAAAAAAAGGCAAAGGCTAAATAGAGATAAAAACGAAGCTAGAAGCAACTTTATTTTTTTTTATCTCTATTTCCCTTGCTTTTTACCTTTTTTATCTTTATTTTTTTTATCTCTATTTATATATAGATACAAATAGAGTAGATAAAAATAAACTAAACCAAGGGCAAAAGAGATAAAAATTAGAGAAGATAAAAATAGAGAAGCCCTACTTTCGCAAGGATAAAAATAGAGAAAATTAAAAAAAAATAGAGAAAATAGAGATAAAAAGAAGCTTGCTTAGCTAGGAACTCTTAAATTTCAAAATAATATAAATAAAGATAATATTTAAAAGCAAGGGCAAAAGGAAGCTAGCTTCGCTAAAATTGCGAAGCTAGGCTCTCTATTTGTATTTATATACAAATAGAATCTTTATATATAAATTTATAAAAATAAAGATAAAAAGAAGGGCCTCTTTATTTTTATAAATTTATATATAAAGATAAAAAGAAGGATGGCTATTTTTATCTTTATTTTTATCTTCCTTTTTTCTGGTTTAATTATATAGCTAGCGAAACTAGCTACTCTATTTTTATCTATATATAGTCTTTATTTTTAAAAAACTTATAGCTGAAATTTCACATAATGATAATTAATATAAATTAAGAATATAATTTAATATAAATTTATAAAAAATAATATTAAAAACATATGTTTAGGTATAAAACATGCTTTAATTGTTCCATCATTACCCCAAAAAGTTTCTGCCTTTTATTCACATATATTTTCTAGAATTTTTAGGTTCATAGGTGGTATCACAATATTAATAGTATTAACAAAAGGATTTGACCATATCCAACTTCAAAATTATTTTAGTGCCTTTATATCCGATATTATTATAATTTCTACTTATTTATTTGCTTCTATTTTTATAGTTTTTACTATAACAATTAACTTTATAAAAATAATTTATACTACTTATCTTCTTTTGAAGAAACCAGAAGTTTTTGAAGTTAAAAATTCACCCCCTAAATTTGTTGGCTACCCAAGTAGCTAAAATAGTATCATGTGTGAAAATAGGATGTGTAGCTACAGGTTCTGGTGCTGCTTTAATAGCAAGTGGAAAAAGTTTTGATACTGTATTAGAGAAGTCAGGTAGACCCGCAAATTTTGTACCTTTGATGGCGAAAGGTATAAATTTAATATTAGTGGCGAAGCAACCCCAACAACTAATATTAAACTACCTGATATTGATGTATCTTCTAATGCCTCTTCAGAGGATACTTTGAGTACTGATTTTAGTCCAAAGGCTATTCAAGAAACCTTAGTAAAATATAAAAATCTTAGTGTTTATGAAAAGGAAGCTTTTGGGGAAGAAGTAGCCAAAGAGTTTAAAAAGAATTAAATACTAGAAACAATCTTTTAATTTAATTCTTTAATAAATAATTCTACCCCCCCTCCCCACTTTTAAGCTATTAATACCAAATTGATAATTACTTATTTTTTTTATTAATTGATTGGAAGCTGTATTATTTATTAGGTTTTATCTTATTTAAGAATTTTTGGTTAAATATAGCTAAGACTAGTTAAAAATAAAGAAAAAAAAATACAATAATATGTTTATTTAACGTAGCAAGAAGCCAGCAGTATAAAAATTTTCAATCTATCTTGGAAAAAAGAAAGCTCCGCAGGTAATATATATTTACTTTTTTTTTGTCTATGTTTTTATTTTGTAATAGTAGTAATTACTACAACAACTATTTTTATTTATAAAAATAATAGCCTACTCTGGCGCTTTAGGCAATCGGCCCTCTCCGTTTTTATTTTTATTATTAAATTTATAAAGAAATGAGCCTTTGTTTGATTAACTTAAGAACAAAAAAATAAAAGGCTAGTTTACTTTATATTTAATAAAATTTTATTAAATAAAAACAAAAAAAAAAACAAAGTGAAATTTGCGGAGTTAAGAAACGAAGCAAATAAAAAAAGGTGCTTCGCTACTTTTTATCTTTATTATGCCTTTGCCTTTTTTTTTATCTCTATTTATATAAAAATAGAGAAGGCTCAGGTTTCTATTTTTATTTTTTTTATCTCTATTTATATATAGATAAAAATAGAGTTGCTTCGCTATAGAAATAAAAACCCAAAGGATAAAAATAAAGACGGAAAGAGAAAATAACCGTCCTATAATTATTTATATATAAATAATTATAAAAACGGCGCCTTTCGGCTTATCTGGTCCTTTTTATCTAATTATAATAAGAGATAATAATAAAAAATCGGCCTACTCTTTATTTTTATAAAATTTAAGTAATTAACGAAGCTACTTTTTTTATAATTCAATTTTTTTTAATCATTCTTTTGCTTTTGAATCTATGGTCTTTTTTATCTATATATAAATAGAAAATAAAATTAAGGATTAAAAATTAAAAAGATAAAAATCCTTCTTGTATCTATTTTTTATCTTTTTGGATGACTTTTAGGGAAAAGCTAAATAGAGATACAAACAAAGCTAGAGTATATATAAAAATAAAAAAAACCAAAGGATAAAAAAAAATAAACACTGTTATTAAATTATCGCAGTTGCTTCGTAAGAGATAAAAAATAAATAAAAAAGAAAAATAGAGCGGCTTCGCAGGTTGTGCAAAAATATGCTAGTATTAAAAAAAAGTGGGGGGGGGGTTGGAAGCAACCCTAATAAATTAAGGTTCTTTCTATCAAAACTAGAGCTAATTTTGTTATTTTGCTCTATCCTAATAAAAACAAGAGAGCAGTATAATAAATTTAATTTAAAGTTATATATAATAATTAAATTAATTCAATTCTTCTTCTATTTAAAGCTTAGATTAGTTATTAATTATATTTTTATTTTTTAAATTCTTTAGAATTTTTATCTTTTTGGGCTGGCGAAGCAAGCACTCTGCTTTTTATCTTTATTTAGCAAATTTATTTTATATATATAAATAAATTTAAAAATTGCTGCTAGCTTCGCAAAGTTGATAATAATTATAACTTTATTTTTATCTATATAAATACAGTCTTTATTTTTATAAAAATAGAGTAATTACTTCACCTTGCGAAGCTAGCAGCATTCTAAAAAAAAAAATATTAAGAAAAATACCTAATAATTAAAAAAAAATAATGTTCATAGAAGATAATTATCCAATTTATCTTTGCAAAAAAAAATAATAATAATTATAAATAGAAGTTTTCTAATTTAACAGGATTTTTATTTCTATTATTATAAATAAAAATAGATGTAATTATTACCACCTTTGTCTTTATTTTTATCCTTTTGCCCTTGGTTTAGTTTCTATTTTTATTTTTTTATCTCTATTTATATATAGATAAAAATAGAGTTGCTTCGCTATAGAAATAAAAAGTAAAAAGCAAGGGAATAAAGATAAAAACTCGTAGCCTTGTCTCTATTTTGTATCTCTTTTGCCTTTGGTTTTAATTTTTATTTATTATTATAAATAAAAATAGAAAGTAAAAAGCACTTATGCCTTTGGTTTAAATTTTTATTTATTATTATAAATAAAAATAGAAAGTCAAAAGCAAAGGAAGGAAATAGAGTCTTTATTTTTATATTTATATAAATAAAGTTAAAAAATAAAAACAAAGGCAAGAGGTAAAAATAAAAAAAAAAGAGGATTAGAAAAGCTCAAGGGATTAGAATAAAAATAAAAATTAAAACTATAATATGTTAACCTTATTACTATTAATACCCTTAGTGGGATCCTTAATAATTTTACCTATGTCAAATACGCTAGAAAGTAAATATCAAATGAAAAAAATAGCGTTAACGATTTCTTTACTAAATTTTTTTATTTCTTTATTTTTATGGTATGAGTTTGATTCTAGTTGTGCAACCCAATATCAATTTGTATCTGAATTTAATCAATTAAACTTTTGCCATTTAAATTTTGGAGTAGATGGGATATCTTTATATTTTGTATTATTAACAACCTTTGTAACTCCAATAGCTTTATTATCTAATTATACAAATATTACAAAAAATTTAAAAATATTTTTAATTTCATTTTTAGTTTTAGAAACTTTACAAATCTGTGCTTTTGTTTCATTAGATTTACTACTATTTTATATTTTTTTTGAAAGTGTGTTACCTATATTATTTGTTGTTATTGTTATTTTTGGCCATGGTAAAGATAGATTTAGATCTGCTTTCTTATTTTTTTTATACACTTTAGCTGGAAGTTTACCAATGTTATTAAGCATTTTAGTCATTTATAGTTATATTGGTAATACTGATTTCCAATTAATTTCTTTATTTGATATTAGTTTAGAGAGTCAAAAATTTTTATGGTTAGGTTTCTTTGTAGCTTTCGCTGTAAAAACTCCTTTATATCCATTTATAATTTGGTTGCCTAAAGCTCACAGTGATTCACCTTTAGCTGGATCCATATTATTAGCAGCAACTATCTTAAAATTAGCAACTTATGGTTATTTAAGAGTATTAATTAATTTATTACCTGATGCTACTAATTATTTTAGTCCTTTAGTTCAAACTTTTGCTATTATTTCTTTAATTTATGCTAGTTTCTCTACTATTATTCAACAAGATACAAAAAGATTAATTGCTTATAGTAGTGTAGCACATATGGCTGTAGTCGTTTTAGGTCTGTTTTCTAATAATTTAGTGGGTATTGAAGGTGCCATTCTATTAGCTATAGCTCACGGATTTGTAAGTCCAGCTCTATTTATTTGTGTTGGAGGTATTATTTATGATAGAACAGGTACTAGAATAATTAATTATATTAGAGGTTTAGTAACATATATGCCTGTTTTTAGTATTCTTTTCTTTTTTTTTACTTTAGCTAATACTGGAATACCTTTAACTCTAAATTTTTTAGGTGAACAGTTATCTTTAATAGGAATATGGCAACTTAACCCTATTATAGCATCTTTGGGAGCAACTGGTATAGTATTATCTGCTTGTTACTCTATTTTTTTATTTAATAGAGTTTCTTTTGGTAACATATCTCCATATTTACCTACATTTAAAGATATTAATAGAAGAGAATTTTATTTATTATTAAGTTTACTTATACCTACTGTAGCCTTTGGTATTTTTCCTAATATTATTTTAGATTCTTTACATGCTTCTGTTTCTTCATTATTATTTCAAATGCCCAATTTATAGCTTCATTTTTATTATTTATATATTATTATTGCGCTGTTTATTTAAAAAAAAAAGAAAGCTAAACAATTTATCTATATAAGCAATTAATCTTTAATTATATGGCTTAGTTCTCCTCTAACCCCCCCCCTATTTAATTTTTAGTTTTATTTTTAGGTTTATTTTTAGTTTTATTTTTAGTTTTTTTTTTAATCTAATTGTCTGGATATATTCTAATTACATCTGATAGCATTTTTATTCCTAGCTAATTTTGCTATTTTAACTCTATTTAGCCACTGCCTAATAGGGTTTTTACTTTAAGAGAAAATATTTCTACTATAAATTTTTATCCCCCTTTATTTACGATGCACTTTCTTGTCTCAATTTGTATCTAAATAGAGTAGAGGAAAAGGAGGACTTTTTATATATTAACAAGAATGAGTGCTTAGAAAAACTAGTTTATATTTAAATTTCAAAGAAAAGGGTCTTTTTTTCCTAAATTTAAATTAAGGGCGTATTTTGTTATAATTTTATATGTTTTATGAATTTTATTAAATTTCTTATTAGATTTATGGGATTATGTTGAATCTTTTATTGTATTTGCCAATTTTAGGGTCAGAACAAAAGTAATATCTTAATTTTCTCTATTTAATATTTATTATATTTAAAAACTACAAACTAAAAAATTAATAAAACAAATTCAAAAAAGAAGGTAGTTATTTTCTTGACTTATTAATCTTTTATATTTTCTTTTTTGAATTAATATCTCCGTACCTTTGCTCGTAGCCTTGTCTCTATTTTTATCTAAATAGAGATAAAAACAAAGGCAAGAGGGGGCTAGGGCCTAGGGGGAAGGCTAGGGCAGTAGGAGAGTTGGGGAAGAGGGGGTACATTTGAAGGTTGGTACTTTTCTGAAGAATTAAAAACGCCTTAAAAATTGGAAATAAAAACAAAGTATTATGAGGTTATCAGTTCTCTAGTAGCGAAGCAACTCTATTTGTATCTCTTTTGCCTTTGCTTTACTATTTTTATTTATAATAGAATTAAAATTTATAGTCATAAGAATAGCTCACACGATTGGGTGAATAAATTGAATTATATAAATTAAGCCTCATGCGAAGCAACTTTAATTTTATCCTTTTTCTGGATGCTTCTTCTCTGAAGAAATGAAAAACGCCTTAAAATTTGGTTATAAAATTTCCATAGAAAAAGGAATCCTATTTGAGAGAGGTAAAATCTTTGAAGGATATGTTAATGATCTTTATGGAATGAGAACTTCTTATACTACATCCCATCCTATAAATTGGGTTTGTAAAAAAGTACTAAATTCCCCTTATGGTAAATTTGGTATGAGGGATAATTTCTCTGAAATAATAATTATTGAATCAAAAGAATTAAATGATTATTTAGTAGATTATAAGGGGGATATTGAGGATATTATTGAATTTGAGAAACATTATATTTTAAAAATAAAACATCAAAAATCTATTGCCAGTGATTTAAATGATGTAAATGATTACTCAAATATTAATATTGCAATAGCTAGTGCTGTAACAGCTTATGGTAGAATCCATATGACTCAATTCAAAAATAACAGTAATCTTCCCAATCTTTATTATACAGATACTGATAGTGTTTATTTTGATGGTCCATTACCAGATAATTTGGTTAATAATACTGAATTAGGTAAATTAAAATTGGAAGGTATTTTTGATAAAGGTCTTTTCTTAGCTCCTAAAGTTTATGCTTTAGAAAATAAAGAAATGAGTATTATCAAAATTAAAGGATTGAGTAAAGAAGCAATTAATAATAATAATATAACTTTAAATAGTTTATCTTTATTACTTAATAAAGATTACAAATATGTTTATAATCAAAGTAAATGGTTTAAATCATTAGGTGAAGGTTCAATTCAAATATTAGATCAAATTTATACTTTAAAAGTATCTGGGAATTATAAAAAATTTCAAAGAATGAGAAAGTACCTATATAAAATGAGACAGTTGGATTGTATATAATTGAAAAAAGTTTGTTTATAAGTATGTGTAGATGAGTTGCAAAAGAACAAAGATATTTAAAAATTATTTGGATAAATAAAATTGTTTTTTTTTTAAAGATAAGCAAAGGGGGGGGTATTAACTAATTGTAGAGATAAATACTAGGGCTTGCCCCTACGGAGAAAAAAGATATTTGTTCTAACAGCATTCCTAATGCAATATTTTTATATATTTATAAATAAAAGCAAAGTAGTCTAATGGATAATTAGGAAAGATTATTTATATTACCATTTGATAAAATTAATGGAATAGTATCCACCAATTTGTTATCTACATAAATTAAAGTTCGCTTATTATTTGTTACTTTAAGATTATATGTAGTTTCTAATATAGTAATATTACCCTGATCAATATGTTTGAACCATTTAGATTGTAATATATCTAAATCGGCATTTTGGGTTAATAATTGATTTAGTAAGTCTATATTAATATTGTATTTATTTATAGCTTCATTGCTTAAACCTTTAATAGTTATAGTTTCTGTTCCAGTAGCATTATCTTTTAATGCATACACTTTAGGAGCAATAAAAACAGCATCCGAACAAATTTGAACTAATTTCATTTTCCCTAAATCAGTCTCAGAAACTAATTTCTTAAATAAAGGTTTATCAATATAGATACTATCAGTATCCGAATAATATAAATTGTATTTAGGGTTATTTTTGAATTGAGACATATGGATTCTACCATAGGCTGTTATTGCTGAAGCTATAGCTATATTAATATTATGTGTTTCGGATCCATTATCCAAAGCAGTTTTTAATTCAGCTTCTTTATTTTTATGAATAACTAAATAACTTTTCCCCAAATCTATAACATCTAATATATTATCAGCACCGACAACTTTAGATTCAAATTTTTTATAATCTTTTTTGGATACTATATTAATATTGCTAAAGCTGTCTTCCATTGCAAATTTTCCATATAAAGAATTCAATAAAATTTTAGCTATATAATTTAATGGATTAAATTTAGAATAGCTTAATCTAATTTTATATAGTGTTTGTACAAATTCAGTAAACACAAAATCTGCTTCGAAAGTATGTCCCCTTAAAACTTCAAAAGTATAGCCAAATTTTTTAGCATTATACAATTCCTCACTAAAATATGTACCTTCCCAATAACCTAAAGGTGCCACTGTTCTAATTCCGTCTTTAGTTTTGATTCGGATTTGTAAGATAGGGTGTTTTAAATCTTTAGGAGCTTGGATTTTACAATAGAAGAAACCAAATGCTTTAGGATCCTGTTTAGTAATATCTCCTTCAAAATAAGTAGGATTACCTACAGGCATTTTAAAGTTAGACATAACAAAAGGATACAATGAATTAACATCATAAGAATAAATAAAATTACCTTTATTTTTAGTTTTACTTTTACCTTTAATTTTATTATTAAATTTAGGATTAGGGATATACATATCCACAGCACCTCCCGTGAAACTATTCCTAATTTTAGATGCAATATCCCCACTTAGCATATGGATTTTACTAATTATAGTTTTTATTATATTACCTTTTTTGTCTAAAGAGTCTTTGGGTATATCTTTTTTAGGAATTAAAAAATGAGTCCTAAAAATACCCATAGATAAACTAGGTAATGTAGGATATTTATCAATATTGATACTAAAATAGTTAAAGATAAGTTCATTAAATTTATACAATACTTTGTATAAAGATATACAATCTAATTCGCAATATTTAGCAGCTTCTATTTTAAAATTCCAAATTTTACCAATATATTTATTTTTGTATTGGATATATTCATCGAATGATATACCATTAAAATATTTAAAATCTGGAACTTCACCTACATAATTAAAATCATTTAAAAAATGAGGAAATATATCTTTGGGAGTATCAATAAAAAAAGCTTTACATAAGAATTTTAAAGATGAAGGTAATAACAAATAAGAATCCTTAAAAGTAAAATTATACTTAGTTTTAAATTTAGTAAATTTAGTAGTAATAATTCTCCCTTTATGGATAACTGGGTTACAGTTACCTAATTGACTTAGATATTTGATTAAAAAATACCCATCAAATTTACTGAAATTGTGTAAATAAATTCTATAATTTTTATATTTATATCTACAAATATCAACCATTGCCCTATTAACCAAATCTAAAATAGTTTCTTCTATATTTGAAATATTAAAATTAGAAACCTGGTATTTATGTGTTTTTATACCATCAAACCAACATAACATATAAGGATATAAAGTATTATTAATATTAATAGTTTCTAGATCCATTACAATAGCTTTAAATTTCAGTTGTTTTTTTTTTGCCTTTTTTTTTATCTCTATTTCCTTTGCTTTTGCTTTAAAACCAAAGGCAAAAGAGATAAAAATAGAGAAGGCTCAGGCCAAAAGGGGTAGAGGTTTATTAACCATTCCTTTAGTTTGTTTTGTAATTTTAACTAAATAAACTTCCCCATTTTCAAAATAATTTGTGCTTTTACCCAGTTTTATAGAATATTTATTATCAGATAATATTATATCCTTTCAATTTAACAATAATTTACCATATTTAAATTAATTAATTTTATTAATCCTTTTATATTATATTTTGTCTCCAACAAAGTTAAATTTAGGTTTATTATCTAATGATATAGTATATTAACTTACATAATTCATTATTAATTTTCCTCCAAAAGGCGTAAGGCTTCTTTTTACTTTTTTTTGTTTTATCTTTAGTTATATAAAAATAAATATAAAAATTATAAATAAAAATAGAAACCAGTTGTAATTACTAGAGAATAGATAAAAACCCATAATATTATTTAAATATAAAAAAAAAATAATATGGAATAAAATGGCTTTATTATTAAACCGACTCCAGCTTTGCTTTCCTACGAAGTACGGAGAAAGGAGAAAATAGTCTTAGACTTCTAATTTAAAAACAAAATAATTATTAAAAGAGGGTTAAAATTCTAACACTTTAATTATTTAATTAAGGAAAACTTAGGTTACTATAATATATATGTATAACAAAATAGATTTTGTGGAAAATTTTATGGAAAATTTGTACTTTTGTCTCTATTTTATCTTTTATATCTCTATTTATATATAGATAAAAATAAAGAAAATAAAGATAAAACTTCCTAGCTACTCTAATTAGATAAAATAGAGAATAAGCTAGAAAATAGCAGATGTAAATTAGTAATAGAAAAAAAATACCTATATTGTTCCATTTAAAAATATTTATATTAAATTAAGTAATATTAGCAATTGCTAATAAAAAAAAACAAAAATTGGTTTATAGAATTAATTTAACCTACCCACCCCTCTCTAGTCTCTATTTTTATCTTATTTATTTTTATCTTATCTATTTTTATCTCTTTTGTTCGTTTTTATATTTATTTATATAAAAATAAATAAAGGGCTTCGTTTAGTTTATTTGTATCCTTTGGGTTTTTATTTGCTCTTTTGGTTTCTATATATAAATAGAGATTAATAAAATAAAATTAGAAACCTGAGCCTTTTTATCTTTATTCCCTTGCTTTTGCCTTTTTATTTTCTCTATTTTTATCTATATATAAATAGAGATAAAAAAAAATAAAAATAGAAACTAAATCAAGGGCAAAAGGATACAAATAAAGGAAAAAAGGCAAAGGCATAATAAAGATAAAACCAAAGGCAAAAGGAAGCTAGGGCCTATTTATTTTTATCTTTATTTATATAAATTTAAAAAAAAAGAGGCCCTTCTTTTTATCTTTATTTATATAAAGATAAAATAAAGAGGCCCTTTATTTTTTTTTTTTTATATAATATAAATAAAGGTAAAAACGGAGCTTTCTGCGAAGCAAGACTGAGGGCAATCGTTTTTATTTTTTATCTTTATTTTTATATTTATATTTATATAAATAAAGGTAAAAATAGAAACCGAATGCCTTATTATATTTATTTCTAAATTTATTTCAAATAAAAATATAATTAAAAATTAGATTAAAGTAGAGATAAAGAGAAGCTAGGCAAGAAAATAATACTAGCTTCGCAACTAGGAGTTGTAATTAATATAGAAATAAAAACGGTGCTTCGCACAGAATCCTAATAAAAAGGAGGTTAGCTGAGTGGTTTAGCAGTAATTTTACACATTACAGACAGAGTTTCGATTACTCTACTTCCTATTAATTGTTAAATATATAAATATATACATTATTAATTATATTAATAGGTTATAGTTAATAATATAATATTTATAGCCCCCAGAGATAAATTGTAAGTTAAAAGCTATCTAACTTAGTAGTACGTATTAATACGTCTTAATTTTCTTATTAAGCTAATTTAATAATTATAAATATTTATATAACTTTTTAAACACTTTTTTCCCATTAATTAAAAAAAGTTTTATAAAAAAAATAATGGGATTTTTAATAAATTTTCTTTATTAAATTGGGTCCTAACTTTTTTTTTCTCCTTCGGTAAATACTCTATTTTTATCTTCTCTTTTTTTATTTCTTTTTTAATTATATTTTTATTTGAAATAAGTTTAGAAATAGATTCTTTATTTTTATATAGATACAAAAAGAGAAGATAAAAATCATTAAGGCAAAAGGATAAAAATAAATATTTTCTTGCGAAGCTAGCAATAGAAAAGAAAGAGTTGTTGTAGGAATTAATTTTTTCACAACTTCCAGTAATCTCGCAAAATTCCAGGTGGTAGCCAGAGTTTTTAAAATTTAGCCGCGGATTTATTCGCAATCGCAGATACAGCAACTATATTTACTGCAAAAGTTTAGTAATAAGTAATGACTCTTTTTAAATAAAGATACAATTAATCTCTGCTTTTTATCTTTATTTAAATACAATTAGAAACTAAGCTACCCTGAGTATGATATTTATATCTTTATTTATCTTTCGGGTGGCGAAGCAACCCTTTATTTATTTTTATATAAATAAATATAAAAACGGAGCAAGAAGCAACTCTATTTTTTTTTCTTTATATAAATAAAGATAAAAAGAAGGAAGGCTATTTTACCTATAATTTTAAATATATTCTTTATTTTTATATAACTAAAGATAAAACAATAAAAATTGATAAAAATAAAGACTTGCTTCGTTTTTATCTTTATTATGATAAAAATAAAGATTTGCTTCGTTTTTATCTCTATTTGCCTTGCTTTTGTCCTTGCGAAGCTAGGGCTTTTTTTACTTTATTTAGCCTTTGCCTTTTTTTCTTTATTTGTATCCTTTTGCCCTTGATTTAGTTTCTATTTTTATTTTTTTTTATCTATTTATATATAAATAAAAATAGAGAAAATAAAAAGGCAAAAGCAAGGGAATAAAGATAAAAAGGCTCAGGTTTCTATTTTTATATTTTTTATCTTTATTTATATATAGAAACCAAAAGAGCAAATAAAAACCCAAAGGATACAAATAAACTAAACGAAGCCCTTTATTTATTTTTATATAAATAAATATAAAAACGGACAAAAGAGATAAAAATAGATAAGATAAAAATAAATAAGCCCTTCGAACAAAAAGAAGGGGCAAGTAGAAAATTTGCTGTTTATTTTATAAATATAAATTTGGGTTGTTAGCTACAAAATAGAATTTAATAGCTGAAATAGTTTAAAAGGTAAAAACATACCATTCATGACGGTAAAATGAAAGTTCGATTCCTTCTTTCAGCTAACTTCTCCGAATTGCTTCGCTACTCTATTTTATTTTCATCTTTATTTATATAAAGATAAAAATAAAGACTCTATTTATATTACATATAGATAAGATTAAAATTGCGTTAAAATTCGCTTACTCCTTGCGAAGCTAGGTAGTTTTTATCTTTATTTTTCCTTGCTCCTTGCTTTTGTTCTTTAAATTTTTATATTTATTTGTATATAGATAAAAAATAGAGCGGCTTCGCAGGCTTTCTTTAATTTTATATTTTAAATTTAAATATAATATGCAAGCGAAGCTAGGAAAAAGTAAGCTTGGTTTATTAGGCCTATCTTTTTATCTTTATTTTTTATTCTCTCTATTTATATATAGATAAAAATAGGGAAGATAAAAATAAAGAGCCCTAGCTTCCCAAAGAGAGGTTTATTGAATAATAAAAAAATAGATATCGATTGCCTGCTTTTATCTCTAATTTTTTTTTTATTATTTCTATTTATATAAATATAAAAATAGAGAAGGTAAAAATAGAGAGAAGCTTGGTCAGTTAGGCTTGGTTCTCCGTTTTTATATCTTTAGGGTGGCGAAGCAACCCTTTATTTATTTTTATATAAATAAAGGATGGCTATTTTTTTTATCTTTAAAAATTTTTTTTTTTTTTTTTTTTTTTTGGGGGGGGGGGGGTAGATAGGGTAAAAGGGGAAGATGGGGAAGATGGCGAAGCAACTCTATTTTATTTTGGCGAAGATGGCGAAGCAACTCTATATAGATACAAAATAGATAAGCCCTAGCTTCTTTTTGCCCTTGGTTTTATCTTTATTATGCCTTTGCCTTTTTGTCTTTATTTTTATCCTTTTGCCCTTGATTTAGTTTCTATTTTTATTTTTTTTTTATCTATTTATATATAGATAAAAATAGAGAAAATAAAAAGGCAAAAGAAATAGAAATAAAAACCAAAAAGATAAAAATAGAGACAAGGAGGCAAGAAAAAAAAATAAAGAAAATAAAAATAGAAAAAGGATGGCTTTTTTGTATCTATAAATATAAATAGATTCTTAATTTTTATATAACTAAAAATAAAACAATAAAAAATGATAAAAATAAAGACTTGCTTCGCTAGCAAAAGAAGATAGAGATAATTATTGACTTGTTGCGTTAGCACTAAAAGTAGCAGGAAAAAAAAGCATTGATAACTATAAGGTAGCCGCTAGCTCTAAACTAAAAAAAATAATAAGGTATTTAGTAAATTTTTTAAGAAAAGTTTTTAATTTAACTTAAAATTTAAGATAATAAGGAATAATTGTCATTGGTAAGATAACACGATTGCTAATCGTCTGGGATAGCACCCTTAAGCGTTCGACTCGCTTTTATTCCGTGTAGCTTAGTAACTATATAACTTAAAGATATCTTATTAAAAAAATCTTTATTAATATATAGATACAAATAGAATATATTTAGAAATAAATTTTATTAAATATTTTGTATATACAAAATAGAGTAGTAGAAGCGAATTTTTGCACAGTTATTTTTTTTTCCTCTCGTAGAGCCTCCCTTTGCCTCTTGCCTTTGTTTTTATCTTTATTTCCCTTGCTTTTTACTTTTTATTTCTATAGCGAAGCAACTCTATTTTTATATAAATAGAGATAAAAAAAATAAAAATAGAAACTAAACCAAGGGCAAAAGAGATAAAAATAGAGACAAGGATTCGAGCAAAGGTCCGAAGGAAGTTTTTATCTTTATTATGGTAAAAATAAAGATTAGAAGTACGTCTTTATTTGTATCTTTTTTATTTTTATATATTTAAAAATAAAATTCTGGCCTTTGTTTTTAAATTTATATAATTAAATATAAAAAATAAAAACATCATAGTTAAGAAAGCAATCGTTTTAATAAAAAATATAATTTAATGTTGGGATATTTTCCAATAAAAAAGCCATATTCTACAAAAAATCTAAGTATTAAGAAAAAAAGAATTAAAATATAATAATATAATATATACCATAAGGTCCCATTAGTTTAATAGGTAAAGCACAGCTTTGTGGATGCTGAGTAAAGAGTTCAAATCTCTTATGTGACCCTTTTGTTTCTGCCCTTTATTTATTTTTATATAAAAAATATAAAAGCTTATCTTTGTCTCTATTTGTATCTCTTTTGCTTTTGGTTTAGTTTCTATTTTTATTTTTTTTTTTATCTCTATTTATATATAGATACAAATAGAGAAAATAGCCTCTGCCTGCGCTTCGCAGGCAATCGGCCTTAAGGAATTAAAAAGACAAAAGCAAGCCCTAGCTTCGCAAGGAGGAAAATCTAAATATATAAATATACGAAATATTGAAAAATTTATTTAATATTAATATAATATATACAAAAATATAAATATAAATTAATTATTTCCATCTATCTTTTACTCAATTTCCTGTTAAAAAATAATTTGAATTTGCCTATATTTTATCCTTTTGGGAGTTGTAGTTATTATTACAATTACTTTTTTTTTATTTTTTTATAATTATAAATTTTATCTCTATTTTCTCTTCTCTAGCCTTTGCTTCTCTATTTTTATCTATTTTGCCTTTGGTGCGAAGCAACTTTATTTGTATCTAAATAAAGATAAAAAAGGTAAAAAGCAAAGGAAATAGAGATAAAAAAGGATAAAAGCAAAAGTACGAAATAAAGGCCTACTCTTTATTTGTATACAAAAATATAAAAAAGTTTGTTTAGTTTTTACCATTAATTTATACAAATAAAGAGTAAGCCGATTTTTTTATCTCTATTTATATAAAAATAGAGTTGTTGCATATGCTAACACTAAAGATAAAAATTAAAAACGAAACGAGCAGCAATTTTAATTTTTTTTATTTCAAATATTATATCTTTGCTTAGTTAGGGGAGTTTAGCGGGTAACTTTGCTAAGCTATCAATATAGATATAAATAAAGACTACTAGCAGAGCAAATGCAGCAATTTTATCTATTAATATAAAGATAAAAATGAAAAAATTAGACCATTATACTCTATTTTAATCTTTATATAAATATAGATAAAAAGGAGGGGTTATTAAATAATAATAAATATTTTTAAGAAGAAGCTGAATCTACCCAAACTAAAAATTCTTGAGAAGGTACAGCTTCTACTACTATAGGCATAAATCCATGCCATACTCCACAAATTTCAGAACATTGACCATAAAAAATACCTGCTCTTTCAGCAACGAAAGATACTTGATTTAATCTACCTGGAACAGCATCTAATTTTAACCCTAGAGATGGGACTGCGAACGAATGTAATACATCAGACCCAGTAACAATTAATCTTATATGGCAATCCACAGGTATAATTAATCTATTATCAACATCTAATAATCTGAATTGTCCTATTTCTAAATCAGATTCAGGTATCATATAAGACTCAAAATCTATAGATTCTCCATTATCTGTAACAAAATCTGAGTATTCATAAGACCAATACCATTGGTGTCCTACTACTTTGATAGTTAAAGTTGGAGAAATAACTTCCTTTACTCCTCTATACTAATAGTTTAGATAAGAGTTGGACTATATCATCATCCTTATTTTCTATTTTTATCTATATATAAATAGCCTCTGCTTTTTATCTCTATTTCCCTTGCTTTTGTCCGAATCTTTATTTTTATCATTTGGGTTTTTATTTCTATCTTCTCTTTTGGTATCTATATATAAATAGAGATAAAAAAAATAATAATAGAAACCTGAGCCTTTTTATCTTTATTCCCTTGCTTTTGCCTTTTTATTTTCTCTATTTTTATCTATATATAAATAGAGATAAAAAAAAATAAAAATAGAAACTAAATCAAGGGCAAAAGGATACAAATAAAGAAAAAAAGGCAAAGGCTAAATAAAGTTAAAAAAACCAAAGGCAAAAGAAATAAAAATAGAGACTGAGGGCAATCGTTTTTATCTCTATTTGTATATAGATAAAAAAGAGAGCCCGAAGGAAATAAAAACAGAGGGGCTTCCCCGTGTAATACACGAGAGATTAAGTGGATGTTTCGCGTGTAGTCTCTGAGGAACCTACTTTTGCATTGGATATACAATTTGGTTTCCTGCTGATTGTCTATTACCCTATAGAGTAAACTAATCTATAGGAATATCTCTAGGATTTTCACATATATTAGCTAAAAGTATACGTACCTAGAAGCCTTAAGAGTTTCCAGCATATAGCGTAATTATTCAATTAGCCTTCCAGCTAAAGGGGACGAAGTTTTGTCTATTTATGATCGTAGTTTATATAGCATTGATTGGTGAAAGTGCGAAGTAATAATAGTTCGATATAAGAACATAGACTTATCTGCAATCTTAATCATAGGTTTGCCTGCATATAGCTGGATTGTACTAAACAGTTAAAAACGAAATTGAAGCATAGCAAACCAAAAGATAGCATTCTTTAATTGTGAAAGCTTCTGTATGAAAATAGAATCCACTAGGAGTCCAATATCCGTCATACATTGCTATATAAGCTAGAGAAACTGGATTGAGATATTGTATAAGATCTGTAGTAATAAATTTTATGTACCTATTATCATTCACACTGATTTGGTTAAACAATTAGTGCAATGGAATAAGAGCATAATAATTACGAGTCACTATTGGGATTAAATATTGATATATTCTTTACCGTATTCCTGGATTAATTAGAGAAACTCGACCACAGTAGGTACTTAGAGTTATATACACATACCAGATATATTCAAATCGCTTAATAGTTTGAGTAAATACAAAGTACGGTGTACCAAAGGTTCGCGAGTAATGTATCGAACCATCTCCTAGCTGATGGCCTACTAGTTTGTGATAAGATCTCATTGTTAAATACTGTGATATTCTGTGAATGCTTATTGAGTCTAATATTGTTATTTGCATCTGTTATACCGAATGGTACTACTTCAGTAGATCGAGTTACAATTTTACTGGCAGATATAGACGCCAATGCTATTAGAGCTAGATCAGGCTATAGACCAGGGTTATCCATTAAATATAATAATCTGAATGAAGGGAAAGCAATAGCAATTAGAATTAATGCAGGTGTAATAGTCCATACTAATTCTAATACAGTTCCATGTGTTAAATATTTATATGCTATTTGGTTTTTATTAGAACTATAATAATAAACTAAAGAAAATAATACCCAAAATACAGAAAAACTTATTACTACTAAATAAAATCCAATAGTATTATGTAAAGTAACTAAACCTGTAAAACCTGGTGCAGCACTATCTTGAAAACCTAATTGCCAAGGTTCAGATACATCATTAAAAATGATTTTAAAAATAGAAAAAAAATTTGCCAATTTAAATTTTTATAATGAAAATTATCTCCTGATTTAGAGTTAAATTTACTAACAAGCTTAACCTAGCTACTAATTTATTATTCCATATTTGTAGCGAAGCAAGCTAGGTAGTTAAAATTAGATAAAAATAGAGTTGCTTCGCACAATTGCTCTGTATTTATATGGAAGGAGGAGATTTAATCTTAATTAAATATCTAAAAAGGCAAAATTTACTTATATTTTACCTCTGCTTTTTTTTTTTACTAAGTAATTAATAAGTTAAAGAAAAGTGCTTTAGCTGCTGCCGTTTTTTTAATTATTGGGTGCTTGCTTCTCCTCCCTAGCTTCGCAAGGATAAGCTTTTATATATTTTTATATAAAAAAAAATAAAAGGCTACCGTCTTTTGCTTCTTTATTTTTATCTAAATAAAGATAAAAAATAAAGAAGCAAATTTCGTTTGTATATCTATTTAGCTTTTGCCTAGTTCTAATTGTTTTTTGCTCGTAGCCTTGTATCTATTTTTATCTAATTTTTATTTATATTTTTATTATAAATAAAATAGAAATAGAGTCTTTATTTTTATATTTTTATAACTAAAGATAAAACCATAAAAACAAAAGCCAGAGGAAGCTAGGAAGTTATTATTTCTATTTTATTTATAATAATAATTTTTAAATTTATTATTATAAATTTAAAAAAAAAGTTATTTTGCTAAAAATAAAATTTGAATTAAAAATAAAAAAGGCCTTTTTAATCTTTATTTTTATCATTTGGGTTTTTATTTCTATCTTCTCTTTTGGTATCTATATATAAATAGAGATAAAAAAAATAATAATAGAAACCCGAGCCTTTTTGTCTTTATTCCCTTGCTTTTGCATTTTTATTTCTATTATTATTATAAATAAAAATAGAAAATCAAGGGCAAAAGGATACAAATAAAGAAAAAAAGGCAAAAGCTAAATAAATTTTTAAAGAAATGCAAACTTAAATCATTTAGATGTTTGCTTTGTTGGTTACTTAATTTATATATCCTACCTTTTTTATTTATACAGTAATTATAACTCTATTTTGTATCTATATATAAATAGAGTCTTTCTTTTTATATAACTAAAGATAAGACAATAAAAAACAAAATAGATAAAAATAGAAAAAGGAGTAGCTTCGCAAACTACTCTCTATTTTATCCTTTTTACTTCTATTATTATAATAAATATTATTATAACAAATGGAAGCTAATAGAAATAGAGCAAAAAGGACCCCACCATTTTTATATTTATTTAAATATATATAAAAATAAAGAAATATAGAAAATATAGAAAATAGAGAAAATAGAGATATAAAGGAGGCTTATTTCGTATAAAGCAGCTGCTAATAAGATTTAAACTTTGAATTTGTTTTTATATTACTAAATAAATTTTATATTAATATATTTGTAATATAATCGAATAAATTAAAGGAGTCGAACCTTGAAATTTACTAACCAGTACTTTTGGGGTTTTATTTCTATTTTCTCTATTTTTTATCTCTTTTGCCTTTGGTTTTAATTTTTATTTCTATTATTATTATAAATAAAAATAGAAAGTAAAAAGCACTTTTGCTTTTGGTTTAAATTTTTATTTCTATTATTATTATAAATAAAAATAGAAAGTCAAAAGCAAAGGAAGGAAATAAAGTTGCTTCGTTTTTATCTTTATTTATATAAATTTAATATTAAAGAGGCCCTTCTTTTTATCTTTATTTATATAAAATTAAAGAGGCTCTTCTTTTTATCTTTATTTATATAAAGATAGAAATAAAGAGGAGATAAGCAAGCCTGAGAGCAATCGGCCCTAAAAAGAAAATAAAGAAAAAAAAGGAAAACCATTCGGCCTTTTGTATTTTTTTTTTCTATTTTTAATTCAAATTTTATTTCTATTATTATATTATAAATAATTATAATAATAGAAATAAAAACTCCTTTCTTTATTTTTATATTTATATAAAAATTTATAAAAACTCCTAACTTCGCAACCCCTAGCTTAGCTAGTATATAAAGAAAGTTTTTAAATAAAAATACAACTACCTAGCTTGCTTCGCTATAATAATAAACCAAAAGATACACCCTAGCTTCTCCTTGCTCTCTATTTTATCTATTTTATTTTATTGTTTTATCTTTAGTTATATAAAAAGAAAGACTCTATTTATATATAGATACAAAATAGAGAAAATAGAGATAAAAAGAAGCTTGCTTCGCTAGGAAAGAAAGAGAGAGGGGGGGGGGGGGTTTGGCTAATCTTCCAAATTAATTAAAGAAGGCTTAAAATTTATTATAAATAAAATAAATTTTTATATTAAAATTAAAATACCAGATATAATTATTACAAAAAGACTCATATATAAATGTGAGAGAAAATATTTTTTCATCCATTCCTTATCTATATTACTATTTCTAATAGTTATAAAACTTTCAAGAGTATTTCTAATAAATTTTATTTTTATTTTTTTTAAATCAATGTTTACTTCATTTTTATTAATAAAAATAAAATAACCCACACTATTATAAAGTATGCTAAAGATAAGACCTAAAAACCATAAATAAATTAAAAAATAAAGATTTATAAAATTAATAATATAATTAATAATATTGTATTTATATAATAACCAAATAAAAATAATAAATAAATTTAATTTTAAAAAATTAAAAAATTTGGGATTTTTTTTCTTTAAGGTTGAAATTAATATTGGTATATAATTTAATAACTCTGTATTATTTTCTATATTACTTTTTGTAAATTTTATACCATCAAAGAAACTTAATTTACCAAATTTTACCAACAGAATAGTAACCAAAGGAGCAGTTAAACCTAAAGTGATAGCAATATTAACTCTTCTAATTCGTAATAATTGTCTTCTAAAGTTAAGATCCTTAATTTCAAGGATTGCTTTATAGTCATCACAATGTTTCATATATAATCTAACTATTTTACCATAAACTAATCCAGCAGATATAAATTTTAATGGATATATAGTAATTTCTCGATTATTAATTAAAAAAGAAAAATCTAAATTTTGACTTTTAATTATCAAGTCATTTAAAGGTATATCTCCAAAGCTCCCTAATGGTTTTAAACCATTATTCTGTAGATTATTAGTAAGATCGTTAGAAATATTACTCAAAATACTTAAAACCCCTTCACCTCTTGCCTTTGTTTTTATCTCTATTAAGATAAAAATAGAGACAAGGCTTCGAGCAAAGGTTAAATTTCCAGAAGAAGAGTCTTTTTTTATTAAATCAGATAGATTAGTAATGTTATCTTCATTTACATCTATATCTGAATTCCTTCGGAGTATATTTTTATAGATATTTTGAATGATATCGATTAAACTAGGTACAGGAATTTCTTCCTCAATAACTGAAGGATACAAATCAGGAAAGCTTTCAGCCATACTACTACTACCATTTACCTCATTGTATTTTTTTTGTTCCTTTACAAATCTATCCAAAGCACTTTCAACTTCTCTGCGAAGCACTTCACTTTCACCAGCTCTAAGTTTTAAAACAGGAATTAATTGAGTACCGTCATTACCACTATTTTCATTAATTAAAACAGTACTAGTAGTAGAATTCCCCACATTTAAATTATTAAGGGTATGGATGTTTCCCATTTTTTTAATTTAAATTTTTTTTATTTATTTATTCTGATGTTATATCTTGCTGCTTTTAACTTTATTTTCTAGCGAAGCAAATTTTTATCTTTATTTATATTAAAATAAATAAAGGGCCTTCCGTCTTTATTTATAAAAAAATAAAGATAAAAAAAATAGTAGTATCTACCACAACTATTTTTATTCCTTTGGGTTTTTATTTCTATTTGCTTTTTATAAAAACATATGCAACAGTTCTATTTTTTTTTCTTTTTTTATCTATATTTTCTATTTTTATTTATAATAATAATAGAAATAAAAATTAGATTTAAATTGAAAAAATAGAGATACATAGGCAAATAGAAATAAAAAGATAGGCGCCGTTTTATCTTTATTTTTAATTAGCCGTCTTTTCTTTATTTTTTCAATTTTTTTTTTTGCTGGTGTAATTATTACTACACCAACAATGTCTTTATTTATATAAACAAAGCCTTTATTTATATATAGATACAAAAAGAGATTATAAATAAAGATATTGGTCAAAACGGCCCTTTTTACATAGTCCAAAAGGAAAAAATTTTTTTTATTAGAAAAGAGGCTTTTTTATTTATATAGAGTCTTTATATTTTATTAAATCTTTATTATTTATAAATAAAATATAAAATAAAGATAAAAAAAAAATAAAGATAAAACAATAAAAACGAAACCCTCCATTAAGTTAAAACTCCCTCCATTTCTATTATTATTTTTAATAATAGATATAAAAATTAGGACCGGCTTATTTAGCGAGATTGCTGCAAATAATCAGCCCTCTTTTTAATTAAATTTTAAATCTTTGATTGCGAAGCTAGTCTTTATTATTAGATAAATTTTATTTTTATAATTAGTCTTTATTTTTATCTAATTTTTATCTTTATTTTTTTTTTCTTTGCGGAAATGCGAATGCTGCTACTCTATTATCTTTATTTTTAAAAAGATAGTATATAAAAAATACAAATAGAAGGTAGTATTAGTTTTCGCTAAAACAACTAGATAAAAATTACTCCGTTAGATAAAAATAAAATATAAAAATAAAATTTATCTAATAGTCCTTACAAGTAGCTTTTGTAGATATAAACGCTTCTGCAAATTTAGTATAAGAAAGATCCAAGAGAGGGAGTGCATATTAGAGTAATTAGATAAAATATTCCTAAAGCATAAATCTTTTTTTTTAATAGTAATGCTAAAATATCTATCTAAATAGCAGCTTCTACTTATTTAAATTTGGTGCTTCGCAATAAATATTGATAATGCTTTAATTCAATTTTTCTAATTTACTGCTAATATAGCAAAAGAGTATAACAAAAAAAACAAGGAATAAATTGGCTTTATTTTAGAAACACTAAAGACCTTTCAAGTAAATATAACAATCTATTAAATTTAATTTAGTTATTAAAAAATAACCCTAATTTTTTTTTTCCCTTTATAATTAAATGTATTTTTTATTGCCTAGCTAGGAAGTTATTATTTCTATTTTCTCCGTACTTCTAGGCTGGCGAAGCAAGAAGCAACTCTATTTTTATTTATATATAAATAGAGAAAATAAAAATAGAGTGCTTGCTTCGCCAGCCCAAAAGGATAAAATTAAAGACTAAAAAAAAAAATAGAAATAAAAACGAAGAAGCGCAGGCCCTTTATTTATTTTTATATAAATAAATATAAAAACGGAGAGGCTTTTTTTATCTATATATAATTAGAGTCTTTATTTTTATATAACTAAAGATAAAACAATAAAAACGAAGCTAGCGATATAAAAAAGAATGAGATAAAAAACGAACCAACCATTTCTTTTTATTTTTATGCAAATAAAGATAAAAAGAAAAATTCGCAAACTAGGGGTTGCTCGGTTATTTTTATCTTTAATTTTATAAATATAAAAATAAAGAGATTAGAAGAAATTTAATATATTTAAATATAGTTCTCTTCCGGATTTGAACCAGAATAAACACTTTAGAAGAATGCTATTCTAACCATTAAATTAAGAGAACTAAATTCTTTTTAATTAATAACAATAAAAAAAAATATATAATAAATTAACATATATTATATATATGCAATTTTTAAATATAACTAATCTGTTGCTTGCGAAGCCAGCAACTTACTTTTTTTGGCTAGCAAAGCCAGCAAGGGGTGGGGTAACTAACTTATATTTTCCAGCAGCACTTTCCAGTACAGCTACCTTGCTATGACTTTTGAGATGTCACTCAGAAAGGTTAATCGATATTAATAAAATTCAACAAAACTGTTGATACTTCTTCGAATTGCGAAGCTACCCTTATTACTTAATAAAATAAATAATAAAAAGAAAAAATATCTTATTCTATAAGAATTCATTTAAAAAAATAAATAAATATCTAAGTATAACAAAATATATTTTGTTTTACTTTTTATCAATTGGCAATTTCCCCCTATCCGAGCTCCTCCCCAGCGACAGACAGTTAGTTCATCCCGGATTTATTCTTCACCGTTGCGTGGCTAATCAACGATTACTCGAAATTCCTTCTTCATGTTGCCGAGTTCCAGGCAACAATCCGTTAAATATTAATAGATATAACTTTTTTTATTGATTAGCTAATCCTTATTAGTTTAATTGCTCCTAACGAAGTTAATAAGCCATCAAACTATAGTTTTGCGTCACATTGTAAAAGTAATAGCAGCACGTCTATAGCCCAGTTCATAAGGGCCATAACGACTTGTCTTAGCCCCAATTTAATAATTTTTTTACTAAATAATAGTTAAGTATAAATTAACTATAGGGATTTCGTCCGTTAGTGGAGTTAACCTTACTTTTCACAATACGGACTGACGACAGCCATGCAACACCTGTAAACGAATTTCTAAATTAACTTTATCTAAGCTAATATTAGAAATTACTCAATTCAGATCTTAAAAAAAAGATATTTTCAGATTTAAAGTTAATAATTTTAAATATAATATTAAGTTTTATTTAAGTTAAATTGGATATGCAAGAACTGGTAAGATTTTACGCGTACTTTCGTATTAAAGTAACATGCTTCACTTCGTTTGCTCCGAGACCGACTAATTTTTTTGTTTTCAGTTTTGCAACCGTACTCTCAAGGCGGAATGGTTATCGCGTTAACATCGTCACTAACTTAAATAAATTAACAACTGCCATTCATCGTTGACGGTGAGAGGTAACTGGGTATCTAGTTGAGATAGGTAGGCCCTCGCAGGCTTTCCCCCTCTAAGAACCGTACGTGCGACTTTCATCGCATACGGCTCAAGCACTAATTTGTATTTTATAAATTAAACTTACTTTTCCAAATTAAATATTGATTAAGTTTATTCCCCATTAAACATTCTCTAACTGACCCATCCAAAAATTTACATATTTTATTTAAATCATTAACACTAGTAATATCTATTCTATATGTTATTTTTCTATTTTGCCTTTGTTTTAATTGACAAACTTTGGGTCCTAGATCTAAATTGTTTTTAAAAAAACTTAAAGCCATCCCATCTGTATGCTCTAAGCTTAATTTGGGTTTTAATTCACCCTTTTTACCTTTAAAGGTAGTAAAAGATGCTTCTCCATTTTCTTTATTTTTATATTTATAATAATAAAGATAAAAATAAACCCTGTTAATCAATGATCTAAATAAAATTGAGAATGATTTTCAAATTTAAGTACTAGTTTTTCAATATTTGTAAAAATAGTTTCATACTCTTCTATTGTTTTAACTCCTCCTATATTTTCTGAGACACCTTTTTTTAATTTAATATACCTATTTAATTGATAAGAGGTTAATAAAGAATTAGTTCCGCTACTAAATATATTATTAATTAAATAATTTATACTATCTAAGCTTATAAAGCACAATGTACTTTCTTGTCTAGTGGTATAATTATATATTTTACCTATATTATTTAAATTATTATTGATATATTCTAATATTGGCTTATCTATTATATTTAAACCTATCTGTATTCTATAAAAAACTCTATAGCTAGTAATTATTCCCCTTCGGGTGGCGAAGCAACTCTATTTTTATCTATATACAAATAGAGTCTTTATTTTTATATTTATATAAATAAAGATAAAAAATAAAAACGATTGCCTGCGAAGCGCAGTCTCTATTTTTATCTTA